>JARACY010002176.1:0-45923 GCA_029255725.1 Scrobipalpa atriplicella
ACCCCGCCGGCAACTTTAATGCGTTCCCACCCATTGGACGAAAACAAACTAAAACAAGTAAAAGAAGTTGGAGGGAATATGAAAAACGTAATAAAGTACAACCTCAAGCCGCTACGGTCAGGCCTAATGAGGCCATTTTGGCAAATTGAATTGCGAGATACCTTTTTAACCCGTTCACTGCCCGTATATCGTAGAGCTTTAATCGCCATGGGTTTGCGGTCTGAATGTTTAGGTTTTGAACTGCTATTTGATACTTATATCAGATTCCAATTTTTATCATGGGGAGGACTGAATACTGCTGGACTGGGAGTGATAGAAAAACATAGAATGTGTCAGCTGCATCTCCTTCGGGCATTCTGTAAAAATCAGCTAAGGGCTTCGAGGGTTTCAGTATTGTAAATTAGGCGATGGGCTGACACCTGTCACTATTAGCAATATTCAGATCTACCTGGAATAACCCCTCAAAACTTGTCAGACGTGGCGGAACGGCCTTTATTTAGGTCGTTTACGCTCTATGTCTGTATGAGGACTGGCATGTGAAAACAGTTTATTTTAAAGTAAAAACAAGATTTTTTGTTTCTATTGAAAATATGAAGCAACCCATTCTGATTTTGATGCTGTGATGATAACATAGTCGTGTCGGGTAAGCAAGTGTTAAGAATCATAAAAGTATAAAAGAGTGCCAGTGCAATAGATACCAAAAATAATAAATACCCCACCTTAATACTAAACGAACATCATTTACATCCAACACAAAGGAACCACTTTCTCGTAATCATTCTGTTATTGTTTGCTTTTAACCAAAACAGCTCCTGAAAGCCTTTTATTTGCGACCACGCAAGAAATTAATGACAAAATCTCTGTCATAATTACGGCAACACCAAAAGATATTTTAATACCAGAAACATCAACAAGTAATTATCACATACCACCTCTCCACAACACCGCCAGGCCATTAAACTGTCGTGTCGTCGGAGAAGAAAATTAATGTACAAAACGTAAGTGAATTTATGACCTAACACTGACAGAGAAATTAGCAAAGTTGCTGACAGAAGGCTCAACGTGTTATTTATTACAAAAGAGGAGCCACTGGAATGTTTATTAGGAAGGAAAACGTGGCTCTAAGAACAATGTACTTCTCTTGTCTTTGCCCTTACTGTGCATTTATAAAGGTAGGTAGTTTCCCGGAAGTACCTATTAAGAAGGCCTTAGATATTTTCAGTAACCTTTAACCAATCATACTAGGTAGAAACATTTGATCATATAAAAACGGACAGTAAAATTTTATTTTACGTTTAAAATACTTATATTTGTTAACACATATTTCTATTTTTGATTCTAAAACTTATTTTAATTGGTTCGCAACACGCTGTTATGTGAGGAAATTGACTGCTAAAAAAATTCCTCTCCTAACACACCACGATTTCCAATCGAATACGTGTAGCAAACGTTGCAAATACACCAGGAACACTATTTCTCTAGAGACCGAGGCTATTGCGAAGAACCATCCGATGACCAGGGAAACATACGGCCACTACCTTTAAAAGCAAAGCCCAATTGCTTTGGATCCAAGTGAGATTTATTTGTATTCCATAAAACAAAGGAACAAATAGCACAAGATATCGGATCGGGGTGTTCGATTTTCCAAAGTTATTATTATATAGGTATCTAAATGTAGAATTTCCAAAGTTACTTTCAGAACTTTACTTAATAAAATAGAGTTCCCAATAAACAATCAACAAATAGTCCAAGTTTCGACAGCGAAATTGAAACAACAAAGCACAATGTTTGAAAGTACCAGGGCTTACGAAGCGCGAGGAGTTAAGTTGTCACGTTGCGCGTCGACCGCAGGGAGCTTATCTGTGGCCGCGTAGCGTTTGCGCTTAGGCCCACTGTTGAATGTTTTGCCAGACTTTGTAGACTTGAATATAGTTTGTTATAATTATATGACAAACAGTTATCTTGAAATTATACCTACGTAATGAATGAGAAACTGACGATATATGCTACTAGAGCGAAACGCAAATCACGTCGCGGGGCAGCAGTTTCTCGGACTTCAAAGGAGTTGCCGTCCTATTCTGTTCTTTTAGGATAAACAATGACAGGTGACCATTTTAGTCAATATTTAAGTGATTTTTTGCGCATACGAATCGGTACCATTGTCTAGCTGGTTCTTTAAAGTTTTGTTCATCTTTGCAAACATGTTCTTACATAATAGAACATGGACAAATCAAGAATTACCTAAAAAAGATCTTAAAGATTATGAAAAGATGGTTTTTGACTAGTTTTTGATGTGAGTTTTTTTTGACACAGTCTTCATAAAATTTTTAATTAGCAAGAAAGTCAAATAAATTTTCTAACTTTGTTGTGAAACACATTGTAACAACGAACTATGTTTCAATGTACCAGGGCTTATGAAATACGAAGAGTTAAGTTGTCACGTCGCTCGGTGACCGCAGCGAGCACATCTGCAGCTGTCACACGTTTCATGTTTGTTGAATGTTTTGTCGGAGTTAGTCATATTTTATCCAAGAAAAGGCTACATTACGAAATATTTTAAAAGCCTCCCACACGTTTTTCTAGTAAAACTCACCCTGCAAGACTTCTTCTTCCGTACAAAAATTAAACAAAACATCGGCTATATTCCGCTCTGAAGTCTACATATTATTATATAACGCATAATATGCCTAAATTTATGTACGAGCACTCCACAAGTCAGCCATATGCGCGCCAGTCCCCAGAGTACTTGGCGCGAAAACTACTACTATAAATCCACCGCTGCGGATATTATAAACTCCTGGTAGCAGCGTTGATTAAAATACTCCACGCGCTATTTACCAGGAGTTACCAGGAGTGTGGAATAAATTGCATGCGGGAAACTTAGAGGAGCTCTGCAGCAAAGTATTTGCAATTGATCTTTGAATAGTCGCATTACTTGCAGGCTTGAAAGAAGATCGTTAATTAAGAAGTCTTTTTGCAAACATCACAAAGGCGTTTCGATCGCATGGAAAATTAAACCGCATTCGTAGGTTGTGATGACCCTGTTGTCAGAGTTTTTAAACTGGTCAACCCTACTATAACCCTCAAATTGATTCGTGCAACAACAACTATCTAATCCAAAGCACGGAATCATCTTTTATGATAACAATCTAACAAGGAAACTAGACTTTTGGTCCTCCTCTGGGTATCGAGCTCACGACCTCCGGAACTGGGAACCAAGGTAGACCACTAGACCACAAAGGCATTAATAGTGCATTTTCAGCAAAGACGTGATAATATCACCCATTTTGTTACTATCGTTGAAACAAAAACAACACAGATGAGTTTATTTGCATTATATATTGCATTTGCATTTGTATGCAGTGATTGTTATTTTTGCAGTGACTAAACTTGATGACAAGTGCATGGGTCTCAGTAATAGCACTTTAAATTGACCACAACGTCGAATGCTCAATAACATCGAGTGAAAATTGCTTTTTGTTCAACGTCAGCACAATTATTTTGTTTTTACATTTCATAGAATTTGCACAATTATTTGGTACAACTATCTTGCTGTAGTGATTTTTAATGAAATCAACAAAGTTAAGCCGATTGTGAACGAAGTTTTAAAATAATATAATTTATTTGCATGTTTGTGAATAAATGGAGGTCATGCATGTTGCGCCAAAAATTTACATACTTATAGCATGCATATATAATGAAATATGAAGTTTTTTGAATTTAAAATTTAGAACCTGGAATTAGTATTGATAAATTAAAAACGTTAAAAACTCTCTTTCTCTCTGCTTATCCGACGACTCATTAGAAACTGTTTACATTTTATGAATCTACAGATGAATTATTGGGACAATAGCAGAGGTCCCAAAATACTGCCTTGTGGTACACTCAATCTAGGCCCGTATTTATAAAGCGATCTCAAGATTGAGAGCAATATTAAGTATGGATTTGACAGATCGTTTTGTACCTGAAATGACATTTCTGATACAAACTCAAAACTGCTGTCACTCTTGAGAGCTGCATTATAAATACGGGCCTAGATTGAGTGTACCACAAGGCAGTATTTTGGGACCTCTGCTATTGTCCCAATAATTCATCTGTAGATTCATAAATGTAAACAGTTTCTAATGAGTCGTCGGATAAGCAGAGAGAAAGAGAGTTTTTAACGTTTTTAATTTATCAATACTAATTCCAGGTTCTAAATTTTAAATTCAAAAAACTTCATATTTCATTATATATGCATGCTATAAGTATGTAAATTTTTGGCGCAACATGCATGACCTCCATTTATTCACAAACATGCAAATAAATTATATTATTTTAAAACTTCGTTCACAATCGGCTTAACTTTGTTGATTTCATTAAAAATCACTACAGCAAGATAGTTGTACCAAATAATTGTGCAAATTCTATGAAATGTAAAAACAAAATAATTGTGCTGACGTTGAACAAAAAGCAATTTTCACTCGATGTTATTGAGCATTCGACGTTGTGGTCAATTTTAAAGTGGCTATTACTGAGACCCATGCACTTGTCATCAAGTTTAGTCACTGCAAAAATAACAATCACTGCATACAAATGCAAATGCAATATATAATGCAAATAAACTCATCTGTGTTGTTTTTGTTTCAACGATAGTAACAAAATGGGTGATATTATCACGTCTTTGCTGAAAATGCACTATTAATGCCTTTGTGGTCTAGTGGTCTACCTTGGGTTCCCAGTTCCGGAGGTCGTGAGCTCGATACCCAGAGGAGGACCAAAAGTCTAGTTTCCTTGTTAGATTGTTATCATAAAAGATGATTCCGTGCTTTGGATTAGATAGTTGTTGTTGCACGAATCAATTTGAGGGTTATAGTAGGGTTGACCAGTTTAAAAACTCTGACAACAGGGTCATCACAACCTACGAATGCGGTTTAATTTTCCATGCGATCGAAACGCCTTTGTGATGTTTGCAAAAAGACTTCTTAATTAACGATCTTCTTTCAAGCCTGCAAGTAATGCGACTATTCAAAGATCAATTGCAAATACTTTGCTGCAGAGCTCCTCTAAGTTTCCCGCATGCAATTTATTCCACACTCCTGGTAACTCCTGGTAAATAGCGCGGTGGAGTATTTTAATCAACGCTGCTACCAGGAGTTTATAATATCCGCAGCGGTGGATTTATAGGTAGTAGTTTTCGCGCCAAGTACTCTGGGGACTGGCGCGCATATGGCTGACTTGTGGAGTGCTCGTACATAAATTTAGGCATATTATGCGTTATATAATAATATGTAGACTTCAGAGCGGAATATAGCCGATGTTTTGTTTAATTTTTGTACGGAAGAAGAAGTCTTGCAGGGTGAGTTTTACTAGAAAAACGTGTGGGAGGCTTTTAAAATATTTCGTAATGTAGCCTTTTCTTGGATAAAATATGACTAACTCCGACAAAACATTCAACAAACATGAAACGTGTGACAGCTGCAGATGTGCTCGCTGCGGTCACCGAGCGACGTGACAACTTAACTCTTCGTATTTCATAAGCCCTGGTACATTGAAACATAGTTCGTTGTTACAATGTGTTTCACAACAAAGTTAGAAAATTTATTTGACTTTCTTGCTAATTAAAAATTTTATGAAGACTGTGTCAAAAAAAACTCACATCAAAAACTAGTCAAAAACCATCTTTTCATAATCTTTAAGATCTTTTTTAGGTAATTCTTGATTTGTCCATGTTCTATTATGTAAGAACATGTTTGCAAAGATGAACAAAACTTTAAAGAACCAGCTAGACAATGGTACCGATTCGTATGCGCAAAAAATCACTTAAATATTGACTAAAATGGTCACCTGTCATTGTTTATCCTAAAAGAACAGAATAGGACGGCAACTCCTTTGAAGTCCGAGAAACTGCTGCCCCGCGACGTGATTTGCGTTTCGCTCTAGTAGCATATATCGTCAGTTTCTCATTCATTACGTAGGTATAATTTCAAGATAACTGTTTGTCATATAATTATAACAAACTATATTCAAGTCTACAAAGTCTGGCAAAACATTCAACAGTGGGGCCTAAGCGCAAACGCTACGCGGCCACAGATAAGCTCCCTGCGGTCGACGCGCAACGTGACAACTTAACTCCTCGCGCTTCGTAAGCCCTGGTACTTTCAAACATTGTGCTTTGTTGTTTCAATTTCGCTGTCGAAACTTGGACTATTTGTTGATTGTTTATTGGGAACTCTATTTTATTAAGTAAAGTTCTGAAAGTAACTTTGGAAATTCTACATTTAGATACCTATATAATAATAACTTTGGAAAATCGAACACCCCGATCCGATATCTTGTGCTATTTGTTCCTTTGTTTTATGGAATACAAATAAATCTCACTTGGATCCAAAGCAATTGGGCTTTGCTTTTAAAGGTAGTGGCCGTATGTTTCCCTGGTCATCGATGTTTCTTCGCAATAGCCTCGGTCTCTAGAGAAATATGTGTTCCTGGTGTATTTGCAACGTTTGCTACACGTATTCGATTGGAAATCGTGGTGTTGTTAGGAGAGGAATTTTTTTAGCAGTCAATTTCCTCACATAACAGGCGTGTTGCGAACCAATTAAAATAATTTTAGAATCAAAAATAGAAATATGTGTTAACAAATATAAGTATTTTAAACGTAAAATAAAATTTTACTTCCGTTTTTAATATGATCAAATTTTTCTACCTAGTATGATTGGTTAAAGGTTACTGAAAATATCTAAGGCCTTCTTAATAGGTACTTCCGGGAAACTACCTACCTTTATAAATGCACAGTAAGGGCAAAGACAAGAGAAGTACATTTTCTTAGAGCCACGTTTTCCTTCCTAATAAACATTCCAGTGGCTCCTCTTTTTAATAAATAACACGTTGAGCCTTCTGTCAGCAACTTTGCTAATTTCTCTGTCAGTTTTAGGTCATAAATTCACTTACTTTTTGTACATTAATTTTCTTCTCCGACGACACGACAGTTTAATGGCCTGGCGGTGTTGTGGGAGAGGGTGGTATGTGATAATTACTTGTTGATGTTTCTGTTATTAAAATATCTTTTGTGTTGCCGTAATTATGACAGAGATTTTGTCATTAATTTCTTGCGTGGTCGCAAATAAAAGGCTTTCAGGAGCTGTTTTGTTAAAAGCAAACAATAACAGAATGATTACGAGAAAGTGGTTCCTTTTGTTTGATTAAATGATGTTCGTTTAGTATTAAGGTGGGTATTTATTATTTTTTGTATCTATTTGCACTGGCACTCTTTTATACTTTTATGATTCTTAACACTTGCTTACCCGACACGACTATGTTATCATCACAGCATCAAAATCAGAATGGTTGCTTCATATTTTCAATAGAAACAAAAAATCTTGTTTTTACTTTAAAATAAACTGTTTTCACATGCCAGTCCTCATACATACATAGAGCGTAAACGACCTAAATAAAGGCCGTTCCGCCACGTCTGACAAGTTTTGAGGGTTATTCCAGGTAGATCTGAATATTGCTAATAGTGACAGGTTGTCAGCCCATCGCCTAATTTACAATACTGAAACCCTCGAATCCCTTAGCTGATTTTTACAGAATGCCCGGAAGGAGATGCAGCTGACACATTCTATGTTTTTCTATCACTCCCAGTCCAGCAGTATTCAGTCCTCCCCATATAAAAATTGAATCTGATATAAGTATCAAATAGCAGTTCAAAACCTAAACATTCAGACCGCAAACCCATGGCGATTAAAGCTCTACGATATACGGGCAGTGAACGTGTTAAAAAGGTATCTCGGCAATTCAATTTCCAAAATGGCCTCATTATGCCTGACCGTAGCGGCTTGAGGTTTACTTTATTACGTTTTTCATATTCCCTCCAACTTCTTTTACTTTTTTATTTTTTTTTCGTCCAATGGTTGGGAACGCATTAAATTTGCCGGCGGGTGTCACAAAGTTTGCCCTCTTTGGAGGCTATTCTACTCATCATCATCTTCCTAGCCTTTTTCCCGTATCTCACGGGGTCGGCTACCTAATCTAGGGGATTGAACGAGGGTACTGGTTTTTACACAGAGCGACTGCCATCTGACCTCCGAAACCCAGAAGGGAAACCAGACCCAATCCTAGATGAGGTTACACACAACCTTTGAATTTCTTCGTAGGTGTGTGCAGGTTTCCTCACGATGTTTTCCTTTACCGTAAAAGCGCCGAATAAACGTACATATGATGTTCGAAAACCGAAAAACACATTAGTACGTGGTGGAATTCGAACCACGACCTCCTGCATAGAAGGCCGCGGCCATTTTGAAGATTCTACTAAGAGAGTAATTTTGATTTTAAACGTTTTCAGCTACAATTTCATGCTTCCTATATAATTTCAATTTATGTTCTATAGCTGTAACTTCTACTACCTGTATTTAAAAGTTCTATCAATACGTTTTTAATTCTTAAAATTATCATAAATAAAGACTTAAAATATTTATTAACTTAAGTACTAATAGAAAAGTAGCACTGTCCATCCCTCTTTTCATAACATTTATATAAGTAGCACATTTTCTAAAAAAAAACGTGTTCAAGTGCCTTAGTAAAATAGAGGCTGCTTTTTTATCTTTTTAATTTTGGTCCAAGAGCTGTTTTGCAATTAAAATACGCTTACGGCCATTTCTTGGTGACACGTACCGCTTTTATTTTAGCCTCTTTTTACTCGATTGTAAAAGACAAAAGAGGTTATTGTTTTAAAAGCGGTAACGTTAATTTAAAGTCACAAGAGAACCTTCAAGCATACGGCCTACCTGATGATGGTAAGCAGCACCATAGCCTAACCTATACCTGACTCCTAACTATCCATCCCAAAAGATACTAAGGGTCGTATTTATAAAGCGATCTCAAGATTGAGAGCAATATTAAGTGTGGATTTGACAGTCCGTTTTGTACTGAAATGACATTTCTGATACGAACTCAAACTCGCTGTCAGTCTCAAGAGCTGATTATACTATAAATATAGGTTAAGGTAAGAGTTACTAATTTTCAAATTCCAACTGCCTCCGTGATCTAGCGGTCTGAGATGTGGGCTCACGACTCACGACCCGGAGGTCCCGGGTTCGATTCCCGGCGGGGGACAATCACTTTGTGATGTTGTTTCTAGTTTGGTTAGGACATTGTTGCTAATCACCTGATTGTCCGCAAAGAAAGATGATCCATGCTGTCTGATGATTATATAAATAGTCGGTCCTGCGCTTGATTTCTCTCTGGTCGTGTAAGTCAATCTGCCCCATCAGAATAAGAGATTGAAGGAATAGAGAGTGCAATATTGTGTTGCGCAAACGCTTTGGCATTAAAAAACTAGTTCCGCGCAGTTGGCCGACCTGTGAGATAATTTAGGCTCGTATTTATAAAGCGATCTCAAGATTGAGAGCAATGTTGAGTGCGGATTTGACAGGTAATTTTGTACTGGAATGACATTTCGGATACGAACTCAAACTCGCTGTCACTCTTGAGAGCTGATTATAAATACGGGCCCTAATTTTCAAATTTTAACGTTCGATGCAACAGTTTTTACCAGGTGAAGTATCCAATAAGTAGCTACCAGCAAAAGCTGTGGTCTATGAAAGCTGGCTTCAGAAGCAATCGACCGAGAACCCAGCGTTCCACCGGCTTTGTGCAGAAGCGAGCCGTAAAATCTTTCCATCTATTTTATAACGGTTATGTGGGCAGTAATAATGCGCCTTGTATCGGCTGCAATGTGCATTCTTCCTATCGTCTGTGATGTTAAAGAAGTCTTTGTTCAAAGCGTAAAAAATCACTAAGGCTCGTATTTATAAAGCGATCTCAAGTTTGAGAGCGATATTAAGTGTGGATTTGACAGGTCGTTTTGTACTGAAATGACATTTCTGATTCAAACTCAAACTCGCTGTCACTCTTGAGAGCTGATTATAAATACGGGCATAACAAAGGTAAATATAAACAGTAATGATTTAAAAATCCATGCATAGCTGAAGGCATCCATAATATCAATTCAATACACTAACGCCGCACTTCGTTTTGTGCAGGATTTCATTGATAAAATGTAATAAAATAATAAATTCATGTAATAAAATCGACACGCCCAAGGAACAACAACGTATCTCAATTCTGTCAATTTTACAGGAGAGCAATTTTAAGGTTTAAAAAAATTCTCCTGCTTTTGTTTTTTAATTAATTTAAGTGATTGTTCGTTTTAAAGAATACATGTAACGGGTTTTATATGATGTTATATTTGTTTTTATCATAATAATTTGATTTCATTGAGTTTTATGACTTACAATTAAGTGCTAGGATGCTTATTACCTGCAAGAACAACGTAAATTGAGATACTGAGCATCAAAATTGAAGAGATAATTTAAATTTACGGTGAACACCAGTGTATGTCTGAGTTACGTTTAAGTTATCTTATGCTATTAGCACCTTTTGACCTTAAAGTAATCTAAGTGTAGGCTTGTTTGAAATTTACTTACTATAATGCAATGCAATAAAACACTTTTTCACAAAATCTTTAAGTTTTATTTATACCAAAGTATAATAATAAATGGATACCTAGTTGGCAAGTATTAGAATAGTAGTGATACAACAAAAAATAACCTCATTTCCATACCAAAGAAAAGAGTTTAATACCTTAGTAGTCTAATTTTTAGAATACTAGTGTAACAACAAAAGTGAACTATTCCTTATTCATACCAAAGCAAAAGTAATTAATACCTAGTTGGCTAATATTATACTACTAGTAGGTACTACATCAAATTTAAACTTGTTTTTAAACCAAAGATAAAGTACGGTCATTTTCAGACACTAAATACAACAAAAATAAACCTTTTTTCATTCATACAAAGGAGGATAGGAAGGAATTCTTCCATGCTCGACTGGGAGCGATAGAAAAACATAGAATGTGCCAGCTGCATCTCCTCCCGGGCATGCTGTAAAAACCAGTTAGGGATCCGAGGGTTTTAATATATTGTAATCTAGGCGATGGGCTGACAACCTGTCACTACAGCAATATACAAATCTATCTTATACAACCCTCAAAACTTGTCAGACGAGGCATACTGACCTTTATTTGGCTCGTTAACGCTCTGCCTACCCCATTAGGGATAAAGGCGTGATTTATGTATGTGTATGTATGTACGTAGAAGGCAAATAATTTCCTCGATTCTGCGCATGCATTCCTTAGCTTAAGCAGGCAAATGATACCTGTATATGTCCTGTCTCTTTTCTTTTCCGTATTTGTGAAATTGCCAGGAGTATCCTACAATAAGCTAAGAATTGCGTACGCAAATTCGAGGCCATTACAATACAATAAACGCAGCTGCCGCTTCGGATCTCTGGGAAAACAGCAGCATCGTAAGTATTGAATTGATGCAGCTGCCACTTAAAATCACAGGAAAAACAAAAACATTGTAAGTATTGGATAGACGCAGCTGCCACTTAAGATCACCGGGAAGACAGCAGCATCGTAAGTATTGAATAGACGTAGCTACCACTTAGGATCACAGAAAAAACAGCAGAATCATACCTAAGTATTGGATAGATGCAGCTGCCAATTAGGATCACCGGGAAAACAGCAGCATCGTCAGTATTGGATATTCGCAGCTACCACTTAGGATCATAGAAAAGACAGCAGCATTGTAAGTATTGGATAGATGCAGCTGTCACTTAGGATCACCGGGAAGACAGCAGCATCGTAAGTCATGGATAGAAGAAGCAGCCACTTAGAATCATAGAAAAAAACAGCAGCATCGTAAGTAATGGATAGACGAAGCAGCCACTTTTTTTGTATGTTTCGCTGTTTATTCCTTTGACATGGGGGTCAGAGTCGTTTTTAGCAAACATGGACTTCGACGAAGCAGCCACATAGAATCACAGGAAAGACAGCAGCATCGTAAGTGTAGCGTACATCGAATGCGCCACATCAAGAAACAGTAGTCCTGAAACGCGGTATCGAAGTTTGCACGGCAATCTGCTTGTATACAACTTCCAAACTACTCCAGTTGAACTTTGGTCCCTTGGTCACAACACCCGACCAGGAGGGTAGCTACTCTTTACTCATCCATCATCACTAAGCCAATTTGCTTCAGCAATTAACTCCTAAATAAGCATTGGACAGACACAAACACAACAGTTTTTGAAGATCACAAGGAATACAGCGGCATCGTAAGTATTGGATTGGATAGATGCAGCTGCCACTTAGAATCACAGGATCTTTCCTGCAGCAGCATCGTATTTGAAAGACACAGCAGTTTTTTAAGATTACAGGAAAGACAGCGACATCGTAAGTATTGGATAGTCGCAGCTACCACATAGGATCGCAGGGAAGACAACAGCATCGTATTGGCTAGACACAACAGCCTTTTAAGATCACCAGGAAGACAGTAGCATTGTAAGTATTGGATAGTCGCAGCAACCACTTAGGATCACAGGAAAGACAGCAGCATCGTAAGTATTGGATAGATGCACGCAGCTGCCACTTATTATCACAGGGAAGACAGCGGCATCGTAAGTAATGAATAGTTGCAGTTATCACTTAGGAACACAGGAAAAACAGCAGAATCGTAAATATTGGATATAGACGCAGCTGCCACGTAGGATCACCAGGAAGACAGCAACTTTGTAAGTATTGTATAGACGCAGCTGCCACTTAGGATCACCGGAAAGACAGCAGCATCGTAAGTATTGGATACATGAAGCAGCCACTTAGGATCACAGGAAAGACAGCAGCATCGTAAGACACAGCAGCCTTTTAAGATCACAAGGAAGATAGCAGCATCGTAAGTATTGGATAGACGCAGCTGACATTTAAGGAGAAGACAGCGGCATCGTAAGTATTGAATAGACCTCCGTCACTCACTCTCCTCCTCCCACCCTTCCCTATCGCGCCTCCCATTTTTCACTTTCCTCTCATCCCTCACTTTCGCCTTGTCCCTCACTTTCCTCTCGTCCCTCACTTCCCGCTCATCCCTCACTCCCTTTTCATCCGTCACTTTCCTTCATCCCTCACCTCCTGCATATCCCTCACTTCCCTATCGTCCCTTTCTTCCGTCATGTCCTTCCCTCATCTCACGTTGATGAAAAACTATTTCAAACCACGCACTTTATGAAGAGACATACTTGTTTCTTATATTTAATTAATCATTTTTTATAATTTGCAATTATTTCTTATTCCAAAGATAAAGGACGCAAACATAATTTCAAAAGTTTAACATATTAATCAGCTCTGATGGCCTAATAATAATTTTGGTGGCGCGATTAAAATTTTGGTGGCGCGATTTTTCCACCAAAATTAGTTTTCGCCACCAAAATGGCGTTTTCGCCACCAAAACACGCCCACCAAAATTATTTTTTTCACTTTAAATGATTGTAACGCGCTATTTATTCTAATATGGGATATTATAGATATACTTTCAAAAACAATACTACAAGGCAATTTGAACGATAGCAACAACTTGGAAAAATCACAACACACACGGTCAATAAATGAGTAAGAAATATTTCAAAATATTTGTCGCCCATGCCACCAAAAGACAATATATTTATGTTTTTTGCTGAAAGATGAAGCCCAACTGCAGCTGATTATCACTTGCAGCTGGTTGAGCCCATTGAACTGGAGCAGGAAATGTGGACATCGTGTTTGTGGAACTAGCTATTGTTGATTTAAGAGCGTTCAAAAATTAACCACCAAAATTAGTTCGTTCTCCCGGACACTTCTTTAAGTTACTATAACTTCTAAACTTCTAAGACAATATGCGTTAATTTTCCATTTTTATATTTAATTAGTTCAATCAGATTACAGTTTTCTAAATTACTAAACTAAACTGTCTCTTAAACAAAAGTTTTCAAAGGGTTTCTGCCGCAAATCGGGTAGCGGACACTCCACCAAAATTAGAAAATAGCCCTTTATGATTTAATTCAATCATATTACACTTATTTAATAGGATTGAAATTTATGTCTCCATGTAGTAAAATACCCATATTTTATGTTAAAAAAAAATTCAGATCGTTTTTACAGATTTAAAATAGTATTTTCACGTCGGACGCACTAAAAATGCGGGGGGGGAAAATGACCCAAATACAACATCAAATTTATTCCGATTAAACTGAATTTACCGTTCACCAAAAACTAAAATACTGGAAAATATATTCGTAATTCAATTTACTATTACGTTCCCAAGAAATCAGAATGAAAAAGTACTGGTTTTAATTTTTTTTTATAAATATACGATGTTTCAATTTTCAAATGCGCTATTTCCGATTTGTAACGAAACGACTAAAACATATTAATTCAACTTAAAATGATAATAACTTATCTTGATTCATATAAAATACGGAGAAAATCAACGTAACTCAATTTGCAATATTTTTGCATGTACATTTAGGGTAATTCGAGGATAGATGGCCATAGTTTTTTCAGATGTCGATTTCTGGTTTATAGTACGAAATAAAATAACGTCATTTTTTTTTATAATAGTGTATTTCTTTGTAATTAATAGGAACATAATTATTTTTAATTAGTTTTCAATAATGCTCTAAAAAAAAATATTTTTTTTACCCTTAGTATGGCCATCTCTCCTAATATACTCAATATATGATGGCCATAGTGGTTAAGGTAACATGGCCATATGAATGTGAGATGGCCATAGGGGCTACATTATGTTTCATTAACTGTCTTTGTCTTTTTTCCTTTCCCCTTGCCTTTTTTTGCCATTATTTTCATTTTATTACCACATGGGTGGCACTTATCATCATATTCAGTGCAATTTTCATGCGCCCATCTCTTACAAACGCAACACTGGATCCAATCTTCTGTTAGTGCGGTTTTATAGTAGTTTTCACCACATGCAACGCAATCGTCTATACAGGACTCAACAGGGGAAGAATCGCCGCTTTCCAGAAGGATTGGTTCTTCATCATCTTCCGTCTCTGTCGATTCTCTTCGCTGCTGGGGTTTCTTTTTTTTGTTACTTTTTTTGCTTGTTTTCTCCTGTTTAATTTTCTTCTGAACCTGTAGTATTTCATTTTCCATGTCATAAGATTTTGATCTCTTCTGGGCTTTCTTTTTCATTTTGTTAGATTCTTCTGTTTTTTCCTGTTTTATGTTATTTTTTCCTTTTTTTATTTCAGACTTTACTCGTGTTTTATTTTTCTTTTCGTCATATTCTTTGCGATATTTAATGTGTTCCTCTGACGTTAAAATCGTTGCCACTTGTTTAGCTCGCTTTCTTACTTGATATGTTTTATTGGGTATTGGTGATATTTCGTTTAAAAATTTTGATGGTGTCTCTTCATCTTGTGTTTGGCTATTAGATACACCAGGTTGGTAAGTTTCCCCTTCAGGTTTCTTTGCTCTCTTAGGAGTACTAGTATTATGTGCAAATTGAACTCTAGATGGACTAGATTGGTTTGGTTTGCGGATTTTCTCCTTAGGTAAAGGAGTGCAGACATTTTGTGCGGTAACCACACTTGGTGGATCAGGTGGATCCATTTCGTCCATGTCGTTTAGCGAAGGAGTTCTGCTGTCTCTTTGTGAAGGTTTTCGTGCGGGAACCACACCTGATGGACCAGGTTGATCCCTTTCGTCCATGTCAGGCAGAGAAGGAGTTCTGCTGTCTCTTCGTGAAGGTTCAAGTCTAGAGCCCAAATCCTTTCTTTCATCTTCTAAGATAAAAGGTCTTCGTTGAGTTCCGCTGTCCCTTTGTGTAGTTTCAAGTTCAGGGTTCAAGTTAACCTGTTCAATATCTAGTACCGAAGGGCTGCTGTCTCTTCGTTGGGAACAGTTTCCTAAAGAGCGGTCCCTAGATGAACAAAGAGGTTGAGCTTCTTCATCCTGCATATCTGCATCGGTTGCAGCAAAAGCATAATCTGGTACAGCGGACCGATTGAATGGGTAGACGCCAGTTGCTTTAAAGCCTGCTGTAGCATTTTCATAAGTTGCCCCTTTGGCCCAAGCTGTCGACAACAATTCTCCGAACTGAAGTCGAGTAAGGCGTCTTCCGGGATTACGCTTTAGCCAAATGCGGCATGCTTCATAGTAATGAGCTTTAAGTGACTTAAACACAGATCTATCAAGTGTTTGGAGATAATGTGTTGTGTGGCTTGGTAGTGTAAATAGGCAAATATCATTAGCAGCGGCAAATTCTAGCATCTCAACAGAATTGCAGTGCGAGGTATGGCCATCTAGACAAAGTAAAACTTTTCCAGCTGGCTTTCTTTGTAAGAAGTGTGTTTTCAGCCATTCGAAAAATATAGCAGCATTAATGTATGCGGATTTTTGGGACATGTACAGCACTGAGCCAGGTGGCATTCCGTCTTGCCATTCTTGTTTCTTATTTTTACCTTTCATAATGCATGCGGGAGGAAGAAATACTCCTTCAGCATTACAACATGCAATCACCGTAATTGTTTCCCCTTTTTCGGTAGAAGTAACAGTAGATACTGCTTTTGAACCCTTTTTTGCAAGGACATGACCGGGTCTGTTGTTCAATTGAAACCCAGATTCATCCATGTTAAAAATATGAGATGGTTTGTCAAATAATTCGTATTCTTCCAGCAGTTGGTAAAGAATATCGTAATAAGCATTAACTTCTTCTCGGTTTAATGCTTCACAGCGGGCCAAAGAAACACCTTCCGATTTTCGGATACTTATTTCTGGATTTCTTTTTAAGAATGACTTGAGCCAGACGTAACCTGCTTCCTCTTTGTCTTTATTAAACGAATGGTTGAGTTTTAACTGTTCAGCAAAGTAATAGGCGATACTTCTTAAATCTTTTCCAGTTAGCGGGAAAGATTTTTCTTGCATTTTTAGTATGTGTCGGACCATTCTCTTCTCATTGTCTTCGCCAAACACAGAAGAAGGGCCCATGGGTCCTTTTGAGAAGTTTGAGGTTTTCAATCTTCTTTCAAGGGTTTTGCGTGGAACGCCATACTCAATGCTGGCTTGCCGCACTGAGGCATTTCGTACAACAACCGCATCAATCGCATCTAACAGATCTTTCTGAGTCCATTTTCCACGTTCGGTCGATGTGCGCACGTACTGGTTAGGCATCTGAAATAATAAAAAAAGTGTTAAACTTCATCACAGAAAATGGCCATCTCACCTTAAAAAATGTGGGCCATCACTCCTAAAATGTATAGGAGAGATGGCCATATTTGTTTTTGACTTGAACATAAACTATTTGCGACAAGTTTTGAGGTTATAAAACGAGCTATCACATGGGCTTCATGTTTTAGTTCAAATTAGGGCAAAAAACAATAAACTTGATACGTCAACCGAATGATCGTTGACCACCCTCAAAATTTTTATGACTATATTGAAAAAATAATCGGGATTTACTCACTTTTTATATTTGTTTTCGTCCTGGATGGAAACACAGTGTCAGCCATGAAGTAGTTACGATCAAACTGGCGCAATTTTGTGCTGCCCTCTCTTTGCACAACCCGGAATTATTTCGACTGGCCATCTCTCCTCTATGGCCATCTACCCTCGATTTACCCTATCTAAAAAAAATACGATCAAAACAATGTAACTAAAGATAAGTTGCAACGTTTTTAAAAGGGAGCCTTTTTGATCCGTAAAACAAAATTGTAGTTCAATATAGCACGTTTTATCCGTCGAACATGTGTTTTTTTCAGAAATCGACCGCAGGTTACTTTGTTGTGATTCTCGCTAACTTCGGTTCTATTGCACTTAGAGATACGTTTGTTGGACACAAATGTAGAGAAAAATATGATAAAGAAGGATATGAACTTAACTCATTTTTGTCGTAACTCAAGTTACGTTGTTGTTCCTTGGGCGTGTCGAAATGTTGGCAAGTCCGTCCGGTTCCTTACATTGTAATACATAGTATTTTTTTTTAAGTTATACTTCTTTAGGCGCGTTATGGAAAATTGTTAAACGTGAAATTTTACGGTGCGCGCGCATCACTATAACACAAAAGTAACATCTTGAATTTGGCTGTAAGCTTCGAAAAGATTTACGATGCGCGCGCATCAGGTTGAAGTTGGCCGTAAGTCTCGAAAAAAACCTACAAAATAGACATTATAAAAAATGACAAAAATGAAAAAAAAAAAAAAATTAGGCTTAATTCTCGATCACGTTGCCCATATTGTGGGTACATCAACAGAAATCTCCACCACGCCATATACAAGGCTGGTCCATAATTAGTGCATGCTAAAAACTCGTCCACGAAATCATTAGCTCAAAAGCCACACGTGCAAGGGTAACAAACCGTGAGTTCTTTTGACATACAAACCTCTGCTATGCTAGTACATTTATATACAGGGTGATAAAAAATACTGCGTTCCTTTGAATCACACACTAACTGATACTTAGCAAATTTTCTCAAGCACAAAAAATTTACTCGAAAAATAAAATTGCTTTCTTTGTACAAGAATAAATTCTCACCCTAAGCAAAGAAAATATAATCCCTTAGTTCAATTTTCTAAAGAGATGTATTTTTTTTTGCTTATGGAAAGTTTAAAGGAACTTAGCACTTTTTTACACCCTGTATATTCTACGTATCTAGGGTAGATCGCTGATCTTCCTAGTTTTATCCGTTTATTTTATAGTTTATACACTTGTGGGAACTGTTTAGTGCCACTGAATTTCGCACTTTGTTCATCGTAAACTCTTATCAACAGTGTTTTACGTTTTAGTTAAGCAGTTTATTTTTTATATGACTATAAAGTAAGTGTTTTCAGCTGACTGGCTCCTTTATTTTTATTAAAGAAGAATATCTTTTGATTAATTCATTGAGCTTAAGTCTTTCATATTGTCAGTCCACATTATATCACCTGATGGTAAGCAGCACCGTAGCCTGTAACGTACTAGTATCCCACTAGGACCTAGTGAAATAGCAGGGTGCGTTGCACACCGTAGATAGAATGCATCTTTTAACTAAGAAAATGCAATCACAGAGTCTCTACTAGGAAGGATTTTACTTGCGTAGTTTTTTTTTACGTGGTCATTTTCTTGTTTCAATCGTTCAGTACACTACGGCTCGTATTTTTAAAGCAATCTCAAGTTTGAGAGCAATATTAAGTACGGATTTGACAGGTCGTTTTGTACTGAAATGACATTTCTGATATGAACTCAAACTCGCTGTCACTCTTGAGAGCTGATTATAAATACGGGCCTACAAAACTTTACTCCAAGCAAAACACGCACCAACAATAAAAACTCAATACTACCCCCGAACAAAACCCGGATATCCGTGCTATCCGTGCAAGATGTACCGATTGATAAACATGACTTGTCGCCCGTAAAGTTGGGTAGTAAACCGGGCGATCATGTAGGGCTCGAATTCTATCAGCCGGGCATAAAATCAACCCGGTAGCCAGCTTAACCGGGTAACAATAAAGACGGGTGGGTATAAAATGTTATGAGAAAGAAGGTATTGAGATATAGGAGACAATGGAAGGTACCGCTTTGAAACATTTACATTAATATTGTACAGAGGAAAGAACTTTGTTTTGTTTGCTATGAATAAACTCAAAATGTGTCTCTTTTTAAAAATCCTTTAAAATTTTACAAGGAACTCGCGACCACCTTATTAAATGTCTCAGTGAAAAACGGGTTTTGCTTTCACCTCCGATACTGGGATACGATGGCCCGTATTGTAAATATCAGCTCTCAAGAGCGACAGAGAGTTTGAGTTCGTATCAGAAATGTCATTTCCACCTTCACTCTACCTTCTGATATCATTATATTTTTCCCCTCCTTATCTTAAAGATTTTTATCTACTTTGACGTCATAACAAACTACCAATTTGTTCCCAACTATAATGAGAACGATAACGACCAAACTTCACCACTAACCTTTTATTTATTGCCTAACTGAGATAGCAATCCACTGGTGGGTGTGGTTGGAGAAATCTTGACCATCTGCACAGATAGACGCAATGGACATCATTCCGCCATCTTCAAGTTTTAAGTGCAGTTTTAGTTGAATATAGTAGTTGAGATTTCTTTTCAGAGGGTGCTCTTCTTGAGAAAGTTTTTGCCATTTGTTCTTATGCAGTGCTGCTCAGGGTAAATTTTGAGTAATTTATTATTAAAATTTTCTTCTATTGTGGAGATTATAATGATTTTGCTAGTTAAAATTTCATATTTTAAAATTTTGACAGTTAAAGTGTTAATGCTTTTTAAAACATGTACGTAAATATAGAAACCAAAAATTTGCGCAGGAGGGATTCGAACCCATGACCTTCGGCGTACCGTGCCTTCACTTAGAACGTTTGAATGGAACCAAAAATTTTTGCCTTTTATATTTCTTCAGCATAGATTTAGAGACTGCAAAAAGAAAGAATACATACATACATACATACATATATTCACACCTTTTTCCCTAAGGTTATAGCAACTTTTGATGGTCTTAGTAATTTTTCCAGCAGAGTAATTTAATTTAAAAACTGTCCTCATTGAACATCAGTCCTCCACCTCCATGAAATAAACCTTCTTTATTTCTATTTCCTGCCACTGATTCATTTAATTTATCTAACAATTAGGCCCGTACTTATAAAGCGATCTCAAGAGTGAGAGCAATATTAAGTACGGATCTGACAGGTTGTTTAGTACTGAAATGACATTACTTATACGAACTCAAACTTGCTGTCACTCTTGAGAGCTGATTATAAATACGGGCATATATTTACTTAGGAAGCCTCTCTGTTCCCTCTGATTGGAGATCGGGTTTTGATGGTTTCCGGTATCGGTTTCCAATAAAATTGATAATAAAATTGAGAATGTTCTATAAAATTACTTTGCGACGGTGGTATTCAGATTCTTCAACCGTTACAAGAAGTAAACCTCGGGAATTCATTTCAAATTTTTAGAGTAACAAAAAATCAAATATAAAGAAAATACCTGGTCTTTGACACATTTTGTTTGTGTTTATTTAGGTTCATACATAGGTAATAGGTAGTCTTGTTGAAGTGAAACTTCTTTAGGCGCTTAAAATTTCAAGGTCGCGTCACGGGCAGGCTGGGACGATATTGAATTGTCCCGTTTGTCCCGTTACGCTCAAATCAAAAATAACAAAATTTCATAAATGTCAGAAATGTCAAAGAAGTTTCATTTTTGACACGTGTGCTTGGCGCGCACGCTCATTTTTTTAAAAATAAAGGCTCAGTCAATACCATGGTCAATACGGATCCTTGACATTTTTATGTAGATTTTGTTGTTAGACAAGCTTTCATGTTAAGCAGATAAGCCCGAGAGCAACAACCACCCTGTTTGTTAAAAACATGAACAATTACGGAAAAATATCTGAACTTTTGGCGCCTTTCTCTGTAGGTTCGTGTAGTTAAATATACAGTGAGCTAAAACATTTACTATCTTTACGTCCGCCATTCTGTGCTCCTAGTGTAATGTAACGGAGCTCCTACTTGCAAATTTCCGCTTTAAAACTCCACTTACTTTTGTGCTCCTGGTATTAGAACCCCGAATACTTGGAATTCCCAGTACACCCGGGGCAAGTTGGGGATTATGTTTTGTTTTAGCACTTCTAATGTTTGTGTTTTAAAGTTAATTTTTATTTGTACGGTATGTGTAGTTTGGTTTCATTTAATTTGGACTGAAAGATATGTTAGATGTGCGTTCTCACATTTGCATTAAATTTGAAAAAATAGATATTTCATCATGCGTAGAGCAAGGTTAGTTCATATCTTATCTTATAAATATCATCTAAAAGTTTTTTTATTAGTGTTGTTGCTGCTTGTCTTCCCGGGCGTACGGTAAAAGCTATTAAGAGATTTTGTGTATTACAATGTATAGCAGCTCTTCTTGCCATGATAATTAATTTTTTCACAAAGATTCGTGAAATAATTTGAAAATATGTCATGATATAACTCGTAGTGGAGAATATAAAATGGACGTACAAAATATGCTTAGCCTCAAAACTTTCACCTCTTTTTCTAAAAATAAGTGCCTGTTTAAAAACCCCCCGTCTCTTGTTTTTAACTCGCCGGCCTGGAGTTAACGATGTGTGCAGTAACTCGCTAAAAGCATTTTTTTAATAAATTTAAATTACGCTTTTTAAAAACAAAATAGTGGCGAACAATACGGCCTGTCTGATTTAAATTTGACGACGTGAAACTGCAAGCTTTGTCTTTATTTTGAGATTATATTTTGAACTTATCTATAGAAACAATTCACAGCCACAAAGATTTTAGTATTTTTATTTTACGACTGCGGATTTGCCATACTTATGAGTGAAAATTTACCTTAGTGTGCGTGGGTCCACCATAGTAAACCTGTAGTTACGCACACAAGCGTGCGTGTATGTACGTACACTACCATAAAAATATGATCGAGCGCAGACGTGAGATAGAACAACTATACCTGGTTTTGCTTGTTAAACAAAGTTTTGTCCTTGACAATAACTTTCCCGCGCTTTTTTTTGTACGTTAAGTGTTATGATAGGGTAATTACGACTCAGTAGTGATTGCAACACTGAAACCCTCGAACCTCTGCTTCTACAGTGTGCCCGGGAAGAAAAGCAGCTGGTACGTTCTATGGTTTATATCACTCCAAATCCAACACACAAAGTTTCAAATAATAACAGGTGATCCACAACGGTAGTTGCACGGGTTATACGTTGTCTAAAGTCAAGTCAAAGCACGGGCGAAGTTACTTCTTGGAACTATGACAAATGTACGTGAAGTCAAATGTGCAGCGATGGAATATGTCGAGAACTGTTCCACGTTCGTATTATTGGATTCAGTCGAGCATACTAGTTGAGCTAGAAATTAATACCTTTTGAATTTATAATACTCAGGTTGTTGCGCGGACGAACGCCTAACGAAAACTATCCTACTCATATTAAGAATGTGAAAGTTTGGATGTTTGGATGTTGTTACACAATCACGTTTTAACCACTGGACGGATCAAGATGAAACTTGGCACACATGTAAGTTAGGTCCTGGAATACGACATGGCGACTTTTCACCGCAGGAACATCTTCATTTTCACGGGAATCTCATTTAACAGCGGGCGAAAAGATACTTAGTGGCAAAATAAAATGGAAAAAAACGTAAAAACATCGGACTTTTAGTAGCTGTCGTAGTAGTTAGTAAAAACATCTGATAGTTCGTTCCTATATGCATATCCCAATACATAGTATGAACTATAGAAGTCCATAATGTTTCATACATATATCACCCCTAGCACGCTATGAATACAAAATAGGTTACCCTGTTCAGTGAAATTTAATATATCTGTACCAGTGTACCTGCTAGGGCTTTCCTCGAATTGCGCGGGATCCCGTTATACCGAAATTGTGTGTAAACTAAGTACCTAGTTTCTTTTTTTTTAACTATTTTAAGTATTTTTTATATTCTATCTATTAAGTATCCCATGAGACGTCAGCGGCTCAAGTTATTTTGTAATGGAGGCGAACTTTTTTCATATTTTGATCTATGTTCCTGGAGGAAAGTTGTTCAGTTTCATATGGCCTCGCTTGAGTACAGCATCTTCCTAGCCTTTTTCCCGTATCTCTCGGGGTCGGCTACCTAATATAGAGGATTGAACGAGGGTACTGGTTTTTACACAGAGCGACTGCCATCTGACCTCCGCAACCCAGAAGGGAAACCAGACCCAATCCTAGATTAGATTACACACAACCTTTGAATTTCTTCGTAGGTGTGTGCAGGTTCCCTCACGATGTTGTCCTTCACCGTGAAAGCGCCGAATAAACGTGCATATGAAATTCTAAAACCGAAACATTGGTACGTGGTGGGATTCGAACCACGACCTCCTGCACAGAAGGCCGCGGCTCTATCCACTACACCATCCGGGCTTGAAACAAAAAATTGGCGTTTCGTGTTACTCCACAGGTATATAGTATAACCATAGTATAACAATGTGGTATTTTAGTAATGTTGCATGTTTTATAAATCCAATAGAACTTAATGGTCTGCAAAGCAAAACAAATATATCTACAGACGCATGAAAAACTTTCACGTATATTTTTTCCAATCAATATGAAGATAATATACAATATATAATAATAATAATAATACGAGAAGAGCCGACCCCAAATAACGGGATAAGGCTAGGAAGAAGAAGAAGAAGAATATGAAGATAATATACCTAAGTACTTCGCAGAAGTTTACCTTAAAACTCAATTTCGCTAAAAAATGTGCTTTTCAATACGGATGCAACAAAGTTTCCGAACATCTAGAAAGAATTCGTTTTTCTTTTATTTTCCGACGGAAATCCGAACAGCATTTCTATTCATTCTGTCTTGAAGACTTTGAAATTAAACTACAAAATGCTCGTACTTTTTCTACCAATTAAAAGTTTAGCACAATGTGGAAATTTCAAAATGCCCGTGAAGTGGTATTTGTATTGGAACTTTAGCGAAGTTTTTTACTTTGGACTTGGATGGTTTTGAGTTAAGAACATTTCCAAACACTGGAGTGGGAAGTATTTTAACCTTGATCAAATCTCTATCTTTCTGTCACCCTTTCATGATAGGTATATCTCTATCACGATACGTAATACAGTTTAATCCAAAATTTGAATTCGAATTTCGAACTACAAACTGTAATGGAACGTTCTCTAAGCTCTCAACCTTCTCTCAACCAATAGGCTAATCAAGTGATCACGTGCCATGGAAGGCGCTAACGGCTTGTCAATCTAGACCAATCAGCGCTTAAAGTAATTTGAACGGTCCGCTGATGGGCTGCGGTCTATTAGGTGTTGTTTTCTCTTCGAATTCAATTTGGATTTCGAACCGTGCTTGAGATCATTTGAAGTAATATTGATAATTTAAAAAAAAAATAGAGTCATATAGAGTAGAAATAAGTAAAGGCGTCGCTTCCTTCGCTCAGACGGATTTAATATGGCAACACATGAATATGAATTCTCATAAATCGTTTACACAGGAACATCACAGGAAACATAAGTGTTGCCAGTTGAAAAAAAAAATAGTTATTTCCTAAACTGTTTTGTCTAGCTGAAGTTTGGCTATCAGAATAGAAAATATTCAATCCTATCTGAAAATCGAACGTGGAAAATATAATACTGTGCTTACTTCAAGCCGCTGACTCTAGGCCTACCCCGTAAGGCATATAGGCGAGTTTCAATGTTTGTATTATGTAGTTTAGCTACTGTAAATGAGCTCATTTATTAATGTAAATGCAAACTAAATATTCCGTCGCGGGTTGTTGGTTAATTTCAAATGAGCAGCCTAATTTTGCCAAATAAACCTGTTAGTTAACTCCCTGTTTGCACGATATAGGTTAATCTTGTCAGCCTTTGAACAGTTTCATATATTATATGTATTTACGTTGTAAATGGGAAAGATTTGTAATTTAGTTTGTGATACATAATTTGGATACGAGCGTGATACGTATGTGTGTATGAAGATCATTTAGCCTCCGTATCGCCCAGCTTAATAAGAAAAAAAAGAACAAAGTTCTATACAACCGATGGTCGATAATATTCGGATGTCGACAGGAAATTACGTATTTAAATAGCAAGCGAACGACATTTTGTTTTGTAAAACCACGCCGGAAACTGTCATGATAATTTGTTGATAAAATCGCGCATACAATACAATGCGGTTAACATGTGTTGTAGAAAGTTCTACATTGTTATCGATTCTTATGCGTAGAAAATCACTAAATGTTGACTAAATTGGTCTCCTGTCTTTGCCTATCTTTTGGTAAGGACGATAACAATTTTGGTTAAGATTTAGTTAAGTCATGCTCTCCAATCGCTAGCATTACCAGCATTTCTACGTACCTCAGACTTTTGATTTTATGAAAAAAATATAATAGGTCCAAAGGTAAAAAGATAAAAGGTAAATGGACTTAAAAATCAATTTTAAATTTATATGAAAAAATAATTTTACTTACCGTTATGTTTATACAAGTAAGTACGATGCAGTAGTTACCACTCTCCTCACGTGTTCAGGACGATGCAGTTAACTAGTTTATATTCGGATGTTAAACCAATGAGTACAGGCGAAACTTCTGGCCACAACAGACTGGGTTACTCTCCCTTTAGCAAGTTGTTCCCCTAGACTCCAAGAGCAGTGCTTCTCAAAGTGTTGGTCGCGACCTGCTGGGGGGTCATTAAGAAAAGGTGGAATTTTGATTGTCAATGTGATAGCGACACGTCAGCCTTGGCATGTTGTCAGCTGGCAATCAAATGATTGAATAAAAAAATATTTATTTTATATTTACCCTTCCAATTATATTGTTAAAAATACTATCGAGTATACAGACTACAGCAGATTCGGGATTGAAATTCATGAAGGGACTGATTCCCTTACATTTTTGCGATATGTATTTAGTTAAGCTCATTAGCATGCATTTCTCGTGTTAGGCACGAGATGAGTCTAGTTTGATGGTTCTTTTTCTTCTATCGAGTGGATTGGTAGGTCGATGAATGACCCGGCGTTTTCAGTTCAGGCAATATGTTTGAGCGTCCACTCATGATGATCTACGAAGCAACCAGTCATTCATTTCGCCGCTCAGGACAAGTTCCTTAGTAGCCTAGTTGGTTAAGGCGTTGGGACGGCATTCCAAAGATGCAGGTTCAAAATCTTGTCTGCGGTTGAAATTTTTGATTTATTGTTTCTCATATGGAAATGTTTGAGAACCTCTGTCTCAGAGGAACTGGCCCGGTTGTCGACTGTATTCTGTATAGTACGCTTGATTGAACTTCCGCTCGGTGGAAACTTTGTCTTCGAGACTATTGGGTTTATCCGATAGAATGTTTGACTTTTTATCCAATTGCGCGAACTTAAAAGACTGTCGACCTATATCCACTTGTATTTTAATTGGAGTCAAGGTAATTTGACAGCTCTCAACACATTTGATAGTAAAAATTGTACTTAAAAATTGTAAATCTGAAAAACTATAAAATGTGATCTCTTAGCTGCATTTTTTTTTATTTACTTCCATGCTGGACTAGGGCCCGTATTTATAATCAGCTCTCAAGAGTGACAGCGAGTTTGAGTTCGTATCAGAAATGTCATTTCAGTACAAAACGTTCTGTCAAATCCATACTTAATATTGCTCTCAATCTTGAGATCGCTTTATAAATACAAGCCTATGAGTGATAGAAAAACATAGAATGTGCTGGCTGCATCTCCTCCCGGGCATGCTGTAAAAGCCGGCTAAGGGATTCCAGGGTTTCAGTGTATTGCAATTTAGGCGATTGGCTGACAACCCGTCACTATAAAAATATACATATCTAATCATGTGTAATAACCCTCAAAACTTGTCAGACGTGGCGAAACGACCTTTGTTTAGGTCGTTTTTGCTCTGCCTACCCCGTTAGGGATAAAGGCGTGATTTTATGTATGTAAGTAGCTGCAATTTTACAGATGAGAATTTATTTTATTTTATTGTGCATTAAAACCCAATCCAACCCGATAGAAAACCACAAATTATCCCAAATGACCTCTCAAAACTTTGGATAACAAATAACAAAAACATTTTCTTTTGGATAGATTATTTTGATCTACTCGAATTTGTAATCTGTCTCTAGGGATTTTCAAAAGAAGCAAAACAGCTCAAAAGGCTGCCAATGCTCTGCCTACCGCCTGGGAATGGAGGCTTGACTGTATATCTAAATGTATTTACTAAGCTAGCCAACCAAGGCCGTTCTTTGTTGACTGTATAGCCAGCCCGTGCCTGCTACTGATTGGTTTTAATATTTTATGCTCAAACCCGTTTAGCGAGCCAATAGCAACTCGAAATTTATTTAAAAGTAAATCGATTTCAGCCCACTCAATATCAATAGGTGGTATTTAACTCTCTAAGCAGTTAGTTACTGGACTAGGAAACTTTGCCTAAAGGTCATTCTGAATAGTGTATGGTAATACATCACATCATCAGCCACAACAGTCCACTGCTAGACATGGGCCCAAAATTGGGGGTAGGCATACTCAGCACGCTTGGCAGGCGGGTTGGTGAAGTTTTCCATTCACAGGGCACGCTGCTGCCCATTCCCTGGATTTATCCCTTATAATATTATGCTAAGTGCAACCTCTTCCAGACAACCGTCTAACGTGTTTGTTTGTTTGTCCACAGGTGATGAGTTCATCTACCGAGACGCGTGGGGAGGGATCAGTCTCATGTTCGCGGCCAACCAGTCTTCAAAGACCTTGATGGCCAACACCACTTTCGTAAGTAATCACAAACACTTGTCTATTTTATTCTTCGATCACAGATTTTATACTGCCAGCCAGCTCTCTAGGTTAACGTTCTTTTAAGCTCCAGACAATTTTCTATTTTAAATATAAAAAGTAGATACTATAGAAACTTCGCAAGAATAAATTCTTCTATTTACGCGACCGATATCTGAGTCAAAGTTTTAATCAGTGATTGTCATCCCAGATTAACCTAAAAAATCCTAAATCGGCTCTGATAATTCTAGATCTTTTTATTGGACTGCATTCTCGTACAATAAAACTGAATTAAAAGTGCGTCAATTTTATTTGACAGAAAATTATAGGAAAACTGTATTTATTCTGGGTTGGATTATTTGGACGAAGGGTACAAATTATTGAAGCTGTTTTACTAATCTGCTGGTCGATTTGTGTTGATTTAGGATTGTGATAAACGAATTAGCAACCCAGGGCCAGGGCCAAACAGGGCCAGATTTTTGCGTTTTTCCGTTATCGGCGGCGCCACCTAAGTCAAGCAAACACGGTTGGACCATAATGAAAGCTAAAACCGACCATCCCTCCCGACCTCAACGACCGTCACTTAGTACTATGTTGGTAGGATTTGAAAATGACTTTAAAGACCTGCGCATAAAAATCTTTAAATTAAACGTAGGTAGGTAATACATTTTTTTAGTTAAGTATTTATTGTTTCGACGCTGAAGTTAGGATTTAGATTTAAATAAACATTATTGCACAAAAAATACAGAAATTATAAAAAAAGGATAAAGCAATACAAAATAGAAACCAATTGCCTTATAACAAAAGGTACCTACTCAAGGTTTTTTTACTCATTTAGAGACAAACTGCAGATTAAACGTTGAAATAATGCTCTCTACATCGTCTAAATTCCCTGTGGAAATTTACCCCCGCCAAACGACAAGCTAAGAAAATATCTAGTAAATAAGAAAAGTAATACCAACTCAGCTCTAGACTAACTACGTCAAATAAATATTGCACTCAGTTGCATTTTGCTGAAGAGATAGCAAAACGATTTTCTATTAGGAAACATGTTATTTTTAAAAAAGCTGGACAACATCCAGAAATAGCCAGATTTAGTTAGTGTAGATTATGGACTCTTTAACAATGCTCTTTAATTTAAAACTAGTCAATCAATTTTGTGAAAAACAATATTGTTGAAATATCAATTATTGTGTCCATTAAACTTTTTATTTATACCCAAGGTGGGTTTAACTTATGTCAGTCGTTCGTTTCGTTATCATCTATGTCCAAATATCTCAGTTACCTATATCCTAAAAAGCAAACCAGACCGCGTTGTTTATCCCGCACAGTTTTTGCCTTCCCGAGTCCGTCCCGCAAAAACATAAATCTCGAAAAGATTAGAATCTATGCCGTCTGCCGGCCCTGAAATAATCGGCATGATTAATCTCAGAATTAATTAAACAAGGCACCGATCTCAGCGGATCTTGAGATCTTGAGACTGTGCTTGAGACTTAAGACTCTGTTTTACGCCCACGCCGTGTAAGTGGGTCGTTCAGATCGATTGTTAGGGGAAAAGCTAGAGGTTTTAGGCCATTATGCTTTAGATCAGTGGTTCTTTGAATAAACCTTTTAGTGATAAGTAAGTAAGTAAGTAAGTAAGTAACTCTTTATTGCACACAAAAAAGAAAACGAGAATAATAATAGGAAGATAAGACGAGGTACCGTTTTACTAAATTTCTATAGCGCTGTGAATGAACTAAGTTATCAACACTTTGTAGGTAAAACATAATAAATAATTAAATTTAGAGTTTTATTATTATTAAATTTCCTGTCCCACGCTGTCCTCATCGTGGTGTGAATCGATCCCACGTTTTCCGGGTCATGAACCAAATGCTCCGACCACTATACCATAGAGGCAGAGCTAGGTATACTTACTATGAAAAATTAGAAATAGTTACATCAATATTGAAAGATAATTAACAATACATAAAATACTTATAATGAAGCAACTTATTTTTCTCAGCATGTTTGTTGAGGATTGCTCGTTTTGTGCTTATGCGGCCGATCGAACTCAATCTGATTATTATCATCGCTCAGGGGACGTCTGAAAGAACTCGATCAATCTAGTATTACTAGGTCCTGTGTAAGTATGTGTGCATTATGGGGATCAGGAAAGAAACCTAGTAATGTATTATGTACAGAGCATTAGCATCATATAAATAAAATATCCGTTGACTGGGAAACATGTATAAAACTCTAGCACTTGTATTGTATCCCGTATCATTCGTCGATGTACATAGAAAGTTGTTTTTACTGTTTAAATTTCTTAAAAGATTCAAGCTATACAGGGTGTTGAAAAAATAGCTGACCATACTTAAGGGTGTGATTATTCTACACATTAAACTGAACAACTTTCCCCAAGGAACATAGGTCAAAATATGAAAAAAAAAAATGGCCCTCCCATACAAATAGACTCGAGCCGCTGACACCATTTGTACGGGTGGGCCAATTTTTTTTACATATGTTCCTTGGGGAAAGTTGTTCAGTTTCATGGGTAGAATCATACCCTAAAATATGGTCAGCTATTTTTTGAACTCCCGGTATTAAGTACATAAATATATAGTTTAATTTCAGTTTGATCTAAGTATTAAACCGACAAAAACAGTTGCTAATGAATCCGATACAATAAACTCTTGGAACACTCATTCTCAATACAATTATTCATAAAGGCGGCTTATAAATAATTCCATTATTACATCTTTCCTTTTATCAATTAGTGACTGAAGCGTGTTTCTGACGACTCAAATTGTTACGTAACAATTAATTAATGGATCTCCTTGTTCGATGACTCAAGGAAACTGGTGAATTGTTACTCAACAATAAAATTAAATAATGGGATAAAATTGTCTCATTCAAAATTCTGCGACCTTATTATTGAAGTGACAGGATTTTTTTTCAGGAAAAAAAAAAAAAAAATTGCTTTTTCATACAAAATGACCACTTCGATTTGTATGGAAAAGCAAATTTTTTTTTCATTTCCTGAAAAAAAAATTCTGGTAATAGTTGTTCAGTATGGTTGACTGAGCAACCCCTATCAGTTTGCGGAACGCTGTCCCTTACACCCGGTATTTCAGAACGCCCAAAGGTACACATTAGTGTGGTGTTGTAGATACAAATTTAGTATGGTCCTGTCACTTCCTAATATTTGAGTAAAATAGAGACAGCAATACTACAGCTGGTCATAATCCTGTCAAAGTCGCGTCTTATTTTAAGCGTCATTTCATACGTAACTTTGGCAGAATTATAATTAACTGTTTTGTTTCTGCTTGTTTTATTCAAATTTTAGAAACTGACAGGACCAAACTAGATTAAATGTAGTTGTGTCTGCAACAGAATCGGCAGCATTCTATATTTTTTTTGTTCTCAGTTCAGTACACAAAAACCATTAGCGAATTTGTTGTATATTCAATTCACAGTTTTGTCTCCATTAACTCCATTTTGGACTCGTCTCGTATATTCCTGTTTACGGCCATATAAAATTTCGTTTACGGTTGCCGTTAACTACGTCAGAGCCATAAAGCAGTTCGACATGCGTTAATGGACCGCGCATTTCGAAAAGATTGTAATTTATTGTTTTTTTTAATTATTAAATACTCTTTTACCCTTTACTGTCTTATTTATTACAAATCCGCATATATTTTGGCAGATTTGCCCCTTAAATGGGCGCTTTTCTACCAGACGGCACGGCACCGGCACGGCGACGGCACGGCAACGATCACGTGACAATACCTATGGGAATCGATGACATGCCGTGACGGTGCCGTGCCGGCAAGTGAATAAGCGTGTCATATAATTTCATTGATTTTCATACATTATCTCATCCACGATACCGTCGACGATACCGTGCCGTCGCCGTTGCCGGTGCCGTGCCGTCTAGTGGAAAAGCGCCCATTCACTACCATAACATTTGATTTAAAATATGATTTTGGGTGTGTTTTGTGCAGTTTTTGGACACAGAAACTGGATTTAAATATACCGAAATTACTCGTAGTATTTGTACGTTCTGATTGTCCATTCTACTTACCTACAAAAGAATATGACATACTTACAACTTTATCTTCGCATGATTAAATATGCTGTGTTTTATTGCAACAAATGTTTTGAAAACAGAAACTTTTATTCGCTCTTTTGTATACCCTGCCGTAAGACAAAAATAAATCAAGCCTGTGAGTGCCTAATACACTTTTTTTATCATTGATGGGCGCCGATCAATCTCGTATCTGAAGATACCCTGACCGACTGACGGCCACTTGTTGTTTGGCACATCAATATTGTGGACGACTGAGTTGTTCATATCGTGAGCGATACAACAGAACTGTGCCAAGTTATCTAGGGTGTTGGTATTATTACTAGAGAGCGATATACTTTCTCAAAACTAGATCCAAACTGAACTGTAACCTAATTTTCCTGAGAAACAATGAGATAAATTATTCTAACTTTAGGAACAGGAACATAGAATGCTCAAGTTTAAAATGCATGAGTTTATAACTGAAACTGAAAAATAATTTTGTTTTTACATTTCGAACTATTTTCCTTGTAAAATTTCTATCGTTACGTATTAGGAGCAATGCGCCAACTTCAAAGTGTCATGAACTAGTAAGTTTGAAAAATATCTAAGATATGCTTGTATTTTTTTAAGGCAGTGGATCGTGATAAGATTCGAAAACGTTTGTATAATATTTAAAAAAACGAATATTTGTTCAATTGGAAAAGAGATCGTTGTAGCTGTTCCTGTTCCCAGATATATTTAAAGAAGCTCCGGAGGCTTTTCGTGTATGATTGTGTTGGACCATTTTTTTTCTTTTCGACTGCGTCTCGGCCTTCCAAAATTACTCGACCATACATTGCTTTATTTACGGCCTCTACGGTAATGTACTATTCTTTGACTTTAATAAAACGTATACCTACTCTCTATTCAAGTCAGTCACACAGCGGTAACAAATGCTGACACCGCTACGAGCTACGTCGTAGCTCTGTTGTAGCAGTCTCGTAGACACGTCGTAGCCAATTGCTACGCGGTAGGTTACAGTCTTTGCTGTGTTTCTTGTTGCAAGTTTGTAGTGTACATTTGTTCTTTCGGTATCTTTAATAGTACATTGTTTAACGAGGAGAGAACATGACCGATTCCCACGAGGGTGTAGTTTGAGGCCCGAAGCGCAGCTGAGGGCCTCAATACACACGAGTTGGGAATCGCATTTTCTTCCGAGTTATACATAGTGCTTTATACTACACCTATGAGGAAAATATAATCAAAAATCCTTGTAAGATAAAGAATGATATCACTTACATGAGAAGATAACTTAAGAACATTTGAAGTGTCATCATCCATGCGAACAGAACACAAACAAACAAAACACATATTAATACAGTTACACATTACATCGAAAACACTAAACACTTAATTTACATTAAATAAGTCATATAAATCAAAGAACGGAAAAGAATTCGCGCGGACATGTTGATTTTGCCATATTTTTTACTTAAAAATATAAAAGAGACAAATGAAGCAAAGCACATACTGCCAAAAAATGTAAGTGGCCAGTATCATTTTGTGGGCTTCGACATACAAACTTTTTGTTTTTTGGCATTCGCCTGTTTCTAGTTTTGAATTATGAATTTAAAAAAAAAATAGGAGGGGAGAAAATACTTTCTCCCCTAGGGGAGAAAGTAAATCCCATATATTTTTGCCGCCCGCATATTCGTTCGCTTGGATTTACGTACTTTCTTTCCTTTTTTCAAGTAAGAACTAATATACTTTCCGAATAGGTGTAGTATAAAAAGATTTATGTAGTTCTAAAAAGTCTCCAGTCTGGAAGATTAGCTGTTTTTCACGTGGTGGGATTCGAACCACGACCTCCTGCACAGAAGGCCGCGGCCCTATCCACTACAACATCCGGGCTTTTATGTACGTGATATAACTATCTCATCTTATTAACTCGCGTCCTCCCAGTACTGGGAATTAAGTTTGTTTCCCTGGTGTATGTATTCTGTATTAATTACAGTCTCGGAGGCAGCAGGCAGTAGTCAGTAATTAGGCTATACTCTGAGGTTTACTGCTAACGAGTCTGGATTTCTGTTATTTGTATCCATGAATTATTCATGTTTGTACCACACAAAGATACATATTTTGATTAAACTATTCTATCTTACCAGCTAAGGGATTAGAGAGTTTGAGTATATTGTAATTTAGACGATGGGCTGACAACCTGTCACTACAGCAATATACATATCTGTCTTAAACAGCCCTCAAAACTTGTCAGTCGTGGCTGAACGACCTAATTTGTTTGAGGCATCCCATTACGGATACAGGCGTGATAATGTGTATGTGTGTTCTATTTTCGCTCTACATGTTTTAAAAAAAATATTTGAGTAATGTACCTATTATTACGCAAATTATGCTCGTTGGACATTAAATTTAATCAAAACTCGTACCTACTACATCTGACGGCATCGGCCCTTATTCCTTCCGACTACCCGGCGTCATAGTAAACACAATTTGCTATACATTGCACCTTATAGTAGCTGATAAGTCTTAGAACCACTTGTAGTCATTCAGACGTCTGTGCCACATCAAGGAACTGCTAACAGGGCTTATCTCATTTCCTTGATCGGACGATCGGCTGACGGCATTGGCTCTTATTCCTTCCGACTACCCGGCGACATAGGATAAACACAATTTGCAATACATTGCACCTTATAGTAGCTGATAAGTCTCGGAACCACTTGTAGTCATTCAGACGTCTGTGCCACGTCAAGGAATTGGTAAGCGGGCTTACCTCATTTCCTTGATCGGACCATCGGCTGACGGCATCAGCCCTTACTTAGGCGACACAGGGTAAACACAGCTTGCACTACATTGTACCTTTTTAACCACCTAAAGAAATAAGATAGGTGTTGATGATTTTGTTGTAAGTGTTAGTTAATATTTTGCGACAGCAGACTAGCTATAGTCATGGATGGCATTAACTTTTGACTTTTAGAGTAACTCATATTCTCTGAAAGACACGTTAAATTGTTTGTACCGGTAGTGTACAATCATCTACCAAAAATAAGTTCATTTAAACACTATAAAAACTACTACCTATTTAATCTTTAAACTCTGAACCAATTATAAAATATTGCCTCAATGAACTTTGAAACGAATTCCATTTGATTTTCCAATACGAAAGATAGAAATAATAATCTACAAAGTGGATAAAGTTTATTGGAAAACAACTTATATGACTCAAATCAGCAACAATTTTTTTACTATTATTGGACTAGATTTTTAGTGCAATTTTTTTTTCTTTATTCAGTTCAGTACCATTATTTTAAGTTTCCTGTTTGGTTAGGTCAATGCAGTCTCAAAAAGATAATCTCATAAGACAATCTATATCCCAAGAAGCATTGTATGTCAAACTCACAGTTTGAGACGCGCAGTAGGAAGAAGCGATGCCTTCATTGCAAATTACATCCTCGATCGGTCGTTTGGTCGTTTGCGTAATTTTCAGGGCATTCTCGACAACGATCGACGAAAGGCCAAACAAATTCTACTATATTTACCTAGATATGTCGTATGTTCTGTACTTTAAACCACATGTTCATAATACCAAACATCAGCTCTCCTAATCTGCAATTTTGTATAGACAAGGCCAAATTTTATAACATTTTTTTATGTTTTGTAAAAGATGTTTGTTATCATTAGTAGAACATGTGGTTTGGACATTTTGTTATTAAAGATATGGGATTTACTTAACTATTTAATTTTCCTTGTTACAGAGGGTGCTAGAGCCGGCTTTCTTCTCGCTATCAGCTGACCGGCGGTTTCTGCTGCTCGCGCAAAATGTCCACAAGATCTACCGATACTCCTGCCTTGCGCGCTACACCGTGTACGACATACTTACCACGTGAGTATGCTAGCCTGGTACTTTCTGCTCCCACTTCAATGACTAAAATGGTTGATTTTACTTAAATTTACAGGACCCTATGATTTATATTCTTCTTTACTTCTTTACTGTCGATGTGGATATGCAACTTATAATTTGGATTTACAATTTGCGAGTGAAACTGCGGGTGGATAATTATACGACATTCGTTTTTAAGAAATAATTTTTGCCATTATTCAAACACTGATTTAGTAGTGCAAATATTATTTCCTAAAAACAAAAAGAGTAATAAGTAACTATATGTTATAAATATTAAATACATACATGGCTCAGCCTACAGTCCTAAAGCAGTGAAAGGCATAACAATATTGATTTACTAAGTTCAAGTTTGTAAATAAACTTGCTCGTCGATCCATAATAATAATAAATTCATAGAACTTGTTTGTTTTTACGAACACCAAGCCATCTATGTCGCTCTGGTACTTTATAACTCTGTCACGAAGACGTACTTACGTACTTGATGTGGTCGATATATTTTTTATTCATAAGTTTTTTCTACGCAACAAGATACGCCCCTCGAGAATGTGTGACATGAGTGAAATGATCTAGAAAATATTCGGTACTGTATTTTATAGTATGTAGTGAAACGATGATAGACTTTAGTATAGAGATGTGAGTATTTTTAATGAAAATTGAAGATCTATAAACGCGGTTATTACTAGGATATTGCTTAGTTTAACTGCCTCCGTGGTCTAGCGGTCTGAGCCATGGGCTCACGTCCCTGAGGTCCCGGGTTCGATTCCCGGCGGGGGACAATGACTTTGTGTTGTTGTTTCTAGTTTGGTTAGGGCATTGCAGGCTGATCACCTGATTGTCCGAAAAGTAAGATGATCCATGCTGTCGGATGGGCATGTAAATAGTCGGTCCTGCGCCTGATTTCTCTCTGGTCGTGTCAGTAAATCAGTCCCATCAGAATAAGAGATTGAAGGAATAGAAAGTGCACCTGTGTATTGCGCAAACACTTGGGCACTAAAATCTAGTCCTGCGCAGTTGGCTTATCTCTGGGAGATTGGCCGCCATCACCGAAAATCGGTGGGAGGACTATTATTATTATTATTGCTTAGTTTGGTTATTTCGATATTTTAAAGCAAATGTAGTGGACAGGACAACCGCGGAAATGGCAAAACATAATTTTTTAGGATTTTGAGATATTGACGTATCACAAATCTTTTTGTATTTGAGAAAGTTACTACACAAACAAAACATGTTTATGCCTAGTAACATTATTCTTTACTCATTGTACACTATCCTTCCTTTGTCCCCACGATATTAATAGCTATCGGCCACATAGTTGAACACACTGGAACCTAACACCATTCCCAAATTAAACATTGTCCGTGACAACGGGACCACCGGGTGACATAGGGATCCTCAGGGACCCCCCCGGGTTCCGCCGCAACCCCATTACATGAACACATACTCTATTGAATTTAGTTCTTAATTAAATGTGTATGTATTAAATGTCTTCTTGGCGGAGGCGACGGATTCGGAAATTTGAGGTAATAAATACTACTAATACAGGATTATTTGAAGACCGTTCTGAAAGAATTAGACAATTATGAAATGACCACATTGTTCACACGATTTGTGTAGTAAGTATTTATATTATTTATCATGTTCTAAAATATGAGCTTTCAAATTTATTTCAACCTAAAAGCTGAGATTAAAACTTGTTTTAAAAGCTTTTAGTTTACGATCGTTATCAGGATCATTTAGGTTCAAGCTGTTGGGTAGAGATGTACAAAACTTTTTAGTTCTAAAATATCGATAGGTATTTAAAAAATCGACCTCTCGTTAAAAGACCATCACACAAGGTTTTAATCAGCACAATTATATTGTAACAGGGTACTGATTAACGAGAATGTCCTCGTCTTCCTCTCTCTTTCTACAGGTAGCCTTCCTTTCAAGTCTCTTTTCAAACATGCTAAAATCGCATGATTATCCACAAATAAGTAACTATATACAGTAAATTAAGTATCAAATTCTCACACACAATCACATGCTCCGCAAAAGGATTTATTTATAAAAAACGAAATTAAGAATTTATACCTAAGTATTTTCGCACGTCTATTTCGAAGACAGACGTATATTCTGGTTCAGATCTGTGTTGTAGATGTCGCTTAATTTCTGCTAATGGCTTAAACGAGGTAATTTCCAGCCGAGAGCAATCTGCAGATTGACAATCTCTTGATAGGCTGCTCTTAAGATCCAATTTGAACCGCGGTTGCTTATTCATTATGTCTGGCTACCAATGTTAGTTGGTATCATGAAACTGAACAACTTTTTCCAAATAATGGGTGCTGTTTTAATTCTTTGTTTAAATAAGCTTTTCCAACTTGTTTTGTCCCAAAGAATGTTTGGAATTTTCCTGAAATTCCTGACATTTAGGTGAAAAACTCTTCGTTTGACCCTTGTTAAGGAAACTCAGTCGATTCAACTTTAATAATTAATGCCTCGGCGCGAACAAAGCGAGCTGCCTACGGACATAATGATAAGGGACGGAGTTTACTTAAATGACCGCAAAATAAGTGCATATTTATAAAAATAACTGTGGGGCTTAAGACAAATCACAATACAATAATTTCCTTTTCCGATCGATTCCTTTGCTGGCTTGTACAGTACAGTATTCCCGGGCAAAGAAGCAGCTGGCACGTTCTATGTTCTATGGCACGCTTTTCCACTTGACGGCACGGCAACGGCACGGCATTCATTTCTACCGGTATCGTCGCCGGCCTGCCATACTGCAAAAATTACCTAAACCATATTAAAAGCTACCATGGGCTCTCTAAATCTCTTTCCCTTTTTTATGAGGCCATGTACTTAGTAAATAAAAAAAAATATCATTCGAAAGTTGAATCCAGACAAAGCCAGTATTGTTGGCTGGACCACTTTTCATTCAGGCACGATATTAAAAAAAAAAGGTTTCCTCCATTTCGGCGTGGGCTGCGGGTATTACGTTCCAATTTTAAACGTTAACCCGTGACGTAAGCGTGTTCGTTGTGTTGGTCCAACAAATGGCCAAGAGCGTGTCGGATACGCTCATAGATGGAGTTGACATGTTCACGTCTAATAAAATTGTACTTGATATTGTAAACTTATATAGAAATACTCTGCCTTGTAGGGCTTCATAAGGCACCAATGTTATGTAATCAGCCTTGCGTGATGATGATGAAATTATGTAAATTTCACATTTATGACATGTGGTACCCATTTACCAATAGACACCAACTAAATTGTTTTTTTTTTTTAATGAATTTGCAGTTTTCTGAACTGCCTACTTTTCTCTAAAACAGTGCATAAAATGACTTCTTCATTCAGGAATCGGTATAAAGTTCACATCTCGTTTGGTATTTACATAACGCGAGTTTACTGAGTGTTTGCGACGACGGGATAATGTTATGCGAAGAGCAGAAATGTACATCTACTCGTAGATAATGTAGTGAGTGAAATACCAGGCTAGTGCCTAAAATATTGCATGAGCAAAATTGTTATTACAGAGTTTAAAAAAAAATGAAGAAATTGATAATACAGAGTTTAAAAAAGTACTACGTTCCTTTAAAATACTATTCTATTGATGATACTAAACAACTTCCCCAAAGAACAAAAAATTTTTTTTTTTTGCCTTTTCATAGAAATATGCTCTCCTCTTCTGCAATTTTGTATGCAGAATACTAAATTTTATTTGGAGCAAATGTAGTATATTAGAATAACTTCAATGTGCTTATCTTATCATTCATTATCATTCATTTGGAATCCAGTCTTATCACCTTTCAACAGACATCATTTTTCAACCTAACAACTCAGTATTGATTTACTGAAACAACAATCAACTAAATCACCTACAGATTATATACGTCACCTCTATTAGTAATAAATAATTTTGTATTTGCCGCCTATTTCCAGTCGCCAGTCGACATACGACATGCGATCACGCACTGTTTGATCAATGGGTTCGATAAGTCACCACTAAAATGGTGGTTACTAAGCAATTTTAGTGAAAACCCATTAATAATTTGAATAGATTTATAATTAGTAAAAGTGAAAGGTGACTAAGGGATAAATCCAGGGAATGGGCAGCAGCGTTCCCTGTGAATGGAAAACTTCTACTGCGCTCACCAACCCGCCTGCCAAGCGTGGTGAGTATGGCATATACCCCCAAATTTGGGGAGTCCCATGTCCAGCAGTGGACTGTTGTGGCTGATGATGATGATAATTAGTACCTACTATTACTTACTAGGTACTAAAATCACTAACGTTCACTATAAATTTGGCCTGTACCTAGGCAGCTCACAAGATAGACAATCAATTTGAGTTCGTATCAGAAACTTATATTATAAACGTGCCTGTCAAAACCATACTTCACTCTCAGTCTTGACTTTGATTTATTAATACCGCCCATATTAATTTGCTGAAAATTCTAATACGGCCTGTCAAATGGATAAAGGTCGCGTCGCGTTGTCAACCTCGCAGAATCATTTTCAACCCCGTATATTCTTGTTCCAGAGAGTCCTACCCGCTTACTCCGCTTCCCGACGAGGTGAACGGCGTTATCACCGAGGGTCCTCAACTCCTGCTTGCCATGTGGACGCCTAAAGGCCACGGGTTGGTGACTGTGAAAGATAATGACATCTTTTACCGGCCAGCTCCGCGGTCATCGACGGGATATAAAGTGACGGATAACGGGGTGCCTGGGACGTTTTATAACGGAGTTCCGGATTGGTTGTATGAAGGTAAGTGTCAAATAAAGCTACTCCTAGCCATATGGACGCCCAAGGGCCACGAACTGGTCACAGACCACAGTCAAGGATAATAACATCTTTTACCGGTCAGTCCTCGACGGATTATAGAGTGACAGACAACGAGATGCCTGGCACGTTTTACCTGACGGAGTGCCTGATTAGTTGTATGAAGGTGAGGTATTATGATAGATCTATATTTTCAGGAGTAATGCCAATCGGTTTATAAGTTACTTAAATAAAATAATTTTATGTTAGTATTGTTATAGTCAAACCGTGAATTCGCATATTGAACAAAAATGGCTCGCATGGTTCAAAATTCAAATTAACTGTATAATAAAACAGAAAATTTTCTCACGTTCAAGTGTAAGACTTGTCCTTATATTTTTAACTGCCTGCCTTTATTTATGTCATGTTTCTATTGTAGTCTTTTCACATTCCCTCCACAAACCACATCGCCACCCCGTTTCGTATACACGGCAGCTCGACATTTATTCTATTCAGAGCCGTCGGTCGTTGTACAAGTTCTAAAAATAGCGGACAGTTTTCAGCAATACGGCCCGAGACGACAAGTCGTTTTAATTTTCCGTCCGAGCGGGGGGGTGTAATGCTGTTAGTTATAAGGGCTGCTGTTCGTGTTACTTTAAAAAGCACTAGGTACTTACTTAACTACTTACATAAATTGGAAAAGGGTAGCGAAATAATTTAAGGCAAGTTCCATCCGACTAAAATACTAATAAACTCTTTTCGTCCGAACAAAACGACACCGTCTAGCGAGATGCAATAATTTAACGTCACTTTGACAAACGTAAAGTCAGCTCTGTTTAATAGGTAATTAGTACCATCTCTATTTTAAAAATTATAATTTAGAAATTGCCAGGAATAGTTTTAGAAAGTTTTGGAGATTTTCGGTACACCAATAAATGGTAGGTACATTCGTTAGCAGCTCAGTAATATACGTTGTCTCAGTTGCTCCCAGTCCTATTCAATAGTATAGAATGGCGTATAGTCCAGTGACGTGACTTGTTAGTAAAGTGGATCGGTGCAGCTCTACAGCTCTACAGTGAAGTCAAAGCTTGTTGAAATATTCAGAAATGTAAACGTCATTTTTTTTTTATACCGATGCGAATTCACTTTTTGTGTAATGGCAACGCAGCCCCACACACTGACGTCAGTAATGTTACGACTACAGCTGTTTTTTTACTTGACACTAATACAGAACAGTTAAGAACATTCGGTACAGTATAATTTATTTTTTCCGAAGACTTTATCAAAGTCTGATTGACCTTAGGTATCTTTAACATACAAGAGTTAACATGGGCACAGCACAGAAAAGAACTCTTATTCAGCGTTTAGGTTGCAAAGACTGGCCTACATAATGTACACAATAACTCACTTTCAGCTTACACTAGCCGCAATACAAAACAAATTCAATTTCAGCTAGCCTTTTCACAAATTTGAAAAGCGTCGCCGCGTCGCAAAGTCCTTTTGACTCGAATACTAAGCGAGCTGAGCGGGACTGTAAGAAATTGCAATTTTGCAATTTTCTCCATGAGGCAATGCTTGGCGGTTCAAAAAATTTACTTGTTAACGCATTGCGAGAAATGCTAGCTTATATTATAATCTGTAGAGACCGGAAACGTATGCCTTCTCGCTGCTATTTCTTGTATTTCCGCCAACCGTATTACTTTTTCTTTCATTTAGGACGATGCTGCCTCTTTTGACTCTATAGACAAGTCTATAGGAAGAGCTCGCCCTGAAGTCTTAAAGATACTGGCAATTCCTCATACTGACAGAACTCAGCAAGTTTTTTGGACCATATTATGTCGGTGGGAATGCGATCGTAAGACAGGCTTATACACAGTACACAGTATAGTATATCACTATCCACAGGAAAGACTGTGATACTGTTGATTGAGGTGAACCGCTGACTAGCTCCCATATCACTCTAAAAAATGTATGTTGTAAGAATAAAAGCATTTTTAATTGCGGTCTATTTGGGCAGGCCCAGGAACGCTGCCAGATTCCAACGGTCAGCGATGCGGTATTTGATTGTTTTTTTTTTTATATTTTAAATCTAGCAGAGACAGTCAGTGTCACGAACAGGCTGCTGTAAGTAAAGCAGCTAGGCTTTATCTTAACGACCTCCTTGCGCGGTCCATTTGGGCAGGCCAGGGAACGCTGCCAGATTCTACCGTTCTGCTCCAAACGATATTTTATTGTATTCAGTAGGATTATATGTGGAATACTGGCTGTTTTGGCGTGTTGTGATAATGCTTATAAGACATTTTACACGCGCAGAAGACATTTATAAAATTTTAATTTTATTTTGTTCATTGAAGCAGAAGAAAGATCTACCTAACGTACTAACTTTTTTATTGCTTTTGAGGATGTCTGCCTTAGAGATAAGGTTTTAATGATTTTTTTATTTGGTGTTCCATTCCAGACAATGGGGAGAGCTCACTTTTGAATATCTTTAATTAAACAAAAAATTAGTAATTTTTAAACTGGAAAATATCTTTCAGTTTATTTAACAATTTTATACAAAATTCCAAAAATATAATATGCAAATCTATTCTTGCCTATTCTACTTTTTAAACAGCTTCGTTTCTTAAAAAAATATTAACATTTTCTGTACTGAAATGTTTTCAATCTTTCGAATTTTCTACACCTGAAAAATTTATGAATGTAATTTTCACGTATGGATGTAAAATTCTCGGGAAAAAGTACCGATATTATATTTTCCCCGTAAAGTTTATACGAAACATTTCTCGAACCATCCCGTTATTGAAAACCGGATCGATGGTGATCACATTTCTGAACGAGATTGATTGGAATTGAAACGACGGAGTGACGTCAGCTGAGACGATGTGTGACGTCATGTTATACAGGGTGTTACAGAAATACGAGTACAAGTAACCACTTTTCTTAAGCGGTAGGTAGGAGCTCTTTGTAGTGCTTTTATTATTATTATTTTAGTATACTATACAAGCACCAGTATTTGCAAAAAGTACAAAATATTACTTTTTGACATCAAACTCACAGAAATTTGAAAACAAAGAATTTCTTGAAAAACTGTTCAGTTGTTCCCACATCTAGTTTTCTTATATTTTCTAAGTAGTTGTTGCACATTTTACTCTATTTCAGTATTAATTTACTTTGTCTCATTTAAATATAGTGTCGTGGATCTGAAGTGGGCCGGAAATTGCACGAACTGCGAGCAGTTGAAACCTGCGAGTTGAAAACTTGAACTATTGAAGTGGGACTTTCGAACGAGACTCGAATTGTGATGTGAGACCGGCAATACGTGCCACTTGTTGACTTGTAGTCACTCGAGATAAAGGCAGCCTGTGAATATGAAATCTGGCAGTGCAAATGAAAACCTGCGAGTTGAGAACTATAGAAGTTGGACTTTCGAACGAGACATTAGTTGTGATGTGAGTGAGACTGGCAATCTATGTCACTTGTTGACATATAGTTACTCGAGATGAAGGCTGCCTGTGAATGTGAAATTTGGCAGTGCAAATGGAAACCTGCGAGTTGAGAACTATTGAAGTGGGAATTTCGAACGAGACTCGAGTTATAATGTGAGAATGGTGCCACTTGTTGACTAGTAGTCACTCACTTGAGATGAGGCAGCCTGTGAATATGAAATCTGGCAGTGCAAATGGCGGAAAGTGTGGCAATATTATAACACAAACAACAATAAAATCATGCAATAGGTACTTTATTTTTATTGCACACAAAAATAAACAAAATACCATTAACAGTTGTGACTTGTGAAAGAACTTAAATATGTACAATTTGGTGTCGTTGATACTGTGACAGCAGGATTGATCCTACTTATATTATGATAGTAAATTAATGAGCGTATATGAGTTCTGTTGTTAGTTAAATAACAATTGTCTATAACAACAGTTAATATAAGGGCTGAGATTGAGAAGCTCATAATCGCAAAGTGTTAAGTTATTAAGCACCAAGCTAAAGACAACTCGGCACCCTCAAATCAAAACTGTGACAACAGAATTGATCACTTTATCCAGCGGTCGAAAACAAACTAACTTCCGGCTTCCGGTCAGAGTTCGGTAACTTTGTCCGACGAATCAATGTGTCAACTAACTATGAACAAGTAAATTATGGCGAACGAATGATAAGCGGTTATTTTGACAATATTAGAGATGACACTCAGAAAAAAAACCTTAAAGATAGGTAAGTATGTTTGATATGGTATGTTAGCCCCGTTAGGGGTGGATGTTAATCCACACGAGTTTTAATTTGCGTGTGATAAATATAATAATGTACTATATTCAAAATTTATATCTGTTTGTTACACACAGTCCAAAATAAAATAAAGTAAAATACGCGCTGAGGCCTGCAGTTATTAAAATTTATCTTCTAATACCTAAATAGAATCAAACCTTTGGTTCTTTTTTCACCAACTACTAATATTTTCATTTTAATTAAGTTATGAAAATTCAATTCACTGGTAAATTTTTACTTGTTCATAGTTAGTTGACACATTGATTCGTCGGACAAAGTTACCGAACTCTGACCGGAAGCCGGAAGTTAGTTTGTTTTCGACCGCTGGATAAAGTGATCAATTCTGTTGTCACAGTTTTGATTTGAGGGTGCCGAGTTGTCTTTAGCTTGGCTTAATAACTTAACACTTTGCGATTATGAGCTTCTCAATCTCAGCCCTTATATTAACTGTTGTTATAGACAATTGTTATTTAACTAACAACAGAACTCATATACGCTCATTAATTTACTATCATAATATAAGTAGGATCAATCCTGCTGTCACAGTATCAACGACACCAAATTGTACATATTTAAGTTCTTTCACAAGTCACAACTGTTAATGGTGTATTTTGTTTATTTTTGTGTGCAATAAAAATAAAGTACCTATTGCATGATTTTATTGTTGTTTGTGTTATAATATTGCCACACTTTCCGCCATTTGCACTGCCAGATTTCATATTCACAGGCTGCCTCATCTCAAGTGAGTGACTACTAGTCAACAAGTGGCACCATTCTCACATTATAACTCGAGTCTCGTTCGAAATTCCCACTTCAATA
>JARACY010002177.1:0-45907 GCA_029255725.1 Scrobipalpa atriplicella
ACGAGTATCCCATTAAAGAGAAACGTTTTCGCCATGAAAATGATATAGCGAGTAAACATCTGGTGATTCTATTCATCTGCTTAACGAGAGGCGACATCGCGGACAAAAAACGAACATCATACAGGGTGGAAAAAAAACTCCCTTTTTTCTTTAAGTCACAGAATGTCCCAACGAAATACCCCTTTGTCGCAAAATGTCCGTTTCTCATAATGTCCATTTCGCAAAATGTCTCTTTCGCATACTTTAATGTCCCTTTTCGCAAAATGTCCCTTTCTCATAATGTCCCTTTCTTAAAATGTTCCTTTCGCAAAATGTAAATTTCAAAATTTTATTCTACAAAAAAGGGACATTTTGCGAAAAGGGACATTAAAGTATGCGAAAGAGACATTTTGCGAAATGGACATTATGAGAAACGGACATTTTGCGACAAAGGGGTATTTCGTTGGGACATTCTGTGACTTAAAGAAAAAAGGGAGTTTTTTTTCCACCCTGTATGATGTTCGTTTTTTGTCCGCGATGTCGCCTCTCGTTAAGCAGATGAATAGAATCACCAGATGTTTACTCGCTATATCATTTTCATGGCGAAAACGTTTCTCTTTAATGGGATACTCGTTTATTAATACAGGGTGTTTTCTATCGACTTCGGTAGAACCCTCGTTGTTTTAGCAGGGTTTTAGGCTTGTTGATTGTTAGTGACAATATTTTATAGAATGTCTTTGCTATGGTTTTTCTATTTTGGAGGATCTACGACGCTATTACCTATATAACAATTAATAATTGTTTTCTACATATTGTGACTTAAAACAATTTTATCATTTTTGCAAAAGAGGGTATCAATGGATAGCCTGCTATTGGCTCGTAGAGGATCACGTCACCCGTAGCGGTTCCGTAGCCGTAGCAAACATCGTAGCGGCTACGGCGTAGCTGCTAATGGCACTGGATGCACAAATATAATATTGATGCTGTGGATATGCATATTAAGAATTGTAGTGAAATCAGCCGCAATGCAGTGCCGTTTTAGGTTATTTGCAATTTTTCACGATATTCACTTTAGCTATACCAAAGGTTATACCAAAGTTATACCAATATTCTTAAAGATATTAAAGAAATTAAATTCACACTTCAGAGGTGGAATTTGAGTTAGAATTTTAAGTGCGCGGTCTGTGTAATGTCGAGTAAAATTAATTGGCTATAATAATAGGTAAACTTGCACCACGTGTCTATTTGCAATTCTGATTAATATATTTTGAAATGTGTGTTTCATAAAGAAAATGTTTGAGTAACTGTGTTTATACTTAGCGACATCGAAAAGTTCACTGGCCCGAAATTATTTTGGTTGCGAGGGGTGCTCCTAAACTCTAGTCTGCGTCAGAGGTAACCTGTAACCGAGGCAGAGACGCATGATGAAATAACCTATGATTGCACATGTAATGTCAATATAACTTCCAAGCAAGTCGTATCCTCATATTACCAGCTCCTGCGCCCCTGATAATGAGGCTGCTGATATTGTGGCGATGGCATAGCACCCTGCCTGGCACCCTCGCCTCCCAACCAAGCCTCTATAAATTGGTTCCATGCATATTTATTTATTCAAATTATTATGTATGAATTGAAATCTCGGCTGACTACTGAAATATGGCTCGGTGAAAATTGAATCAACAGTACAAATTAGGTTGACAGCGCCGTAATAGTGTTTCGGAAACTCGAAAAACAAACTCTTTTCAGCTAAATAAGAAGCGTAACTTTAAACATCTCTCGTGGCATAATTTCAGTCTTCAGCAACTTTGCCTTTCAAGCGGGAAAACTGGGAAACAACAATTTTTTCATATTTTGCTCTTCTGACGTTTGGCGAGATTGGTTATTTAATGAGTAAACTTATGCATCGGGGCGTGCACTAATCTTCTTGTTTATGATAATGCAGTGGTTAAAAAGTGCATGTGTTGCAAGTTGTTTAATAGTTTTTTGATGGTTTGCAGTGCAGCGGACGCGTGCATTCGGGGAGATAAACCGTTTCAGTGCTTTAAAGGCAAATTTAATATACCTTTAGTTCGGGCTACTTTCCAACTAGTCAAATCAGCAACTTTTTATGAAATGTCAAAAACGCTTTTTTGTATGAAAATAGTGAGTTATGACGTCACATTTTAGTAAATATTGACAACTCAAATCAATAACTTATATACTTTTAACTCGATTATTAAAATCTAAATGTGCATTTTTTTTTAAATGATGAATGAAATCCACAATATTTTTAGCCATCAGTTTTAAGTATTTTTTAAGCTACCCAGTCAAGTTCCCAAAACTATTCTAGAATACAATTTTGCTATCGTATTGTGTGAAAGTGTTTTAGTACCTACTTTGATAACTCCGGTAATATACCGACAGGGTATTTCTATATTTCGTAATTGTTAATTTCTGCGAAATAAGGACTGATTTACATGTCAACCAAACACAAACCTTAGTTCCTCTACCGAAAATCATATCTTAGACAAAATAAGACAGAACCAAAGAGAAATTCCCCAAAACGAAAAACTAATTAAACTCCGCTACGAATCAATACTTACGAATTAAATCGGTTTAACTTGCAAAGGTAATTGAGCAAAAGTTTAAATATTGATACTGTAACGTCGCTATGATGAAAACTGGTACCTAAAGGTGGACTTACACTAGAAAAATTACAATATTCATATCGGGCTTGAACTATGACTTGCTAGATTAGTAGAGATACATACACAAGTAATACTCATACCCAGAATAAACGTTCAAACCCATGATTCAAATTGTCTATCCGTATTGAAATTGATTCCAAAACCCTATGAGTTGTATAAAAAAATATTTAAAGTTATGGTAGAGATATTTCTTTGTCAAAGCTCTATCAAATAAAAATGATGATAGTGGAATTTATCGCAACAACAAAAAATATATACCTAATAGATTTGAACTCTACGATTTAGTAATGTTGTATGCAAAAAATATGAAAAGAACAATTTCGTACATTATTTATTGCATACAATCGAAAATCCAGCATTCTTTCGTTATTTTATACTTACGCTTTCGCTATTTTAGAGAGTTCCATTTTAGACATTTGCAATTCGCTATTTTAGACATTTGCAATCTATATCATCATAAGGAATCAATAATATTAAATTTAACATTCCACCAAGTGAACCCGCTCCTTTATATTCAACCTCGGTCCCAAAGTTGCCTTATATTCTTTCACTTACTTTGATTATTTAGCTTTGATACTCTGCGACGAATATATACGCAATCTAAGTTTGCTGAAACTCATCGGAGGGCAGAGATCAAATTACATAATTTTTCATTTTATTTTCTCCTACCTGAGGGCGAACGACTTTATACAGTAAACAGGATATATTTAAAGGGACGGGAGGCGAAGGCTCGGTGGGAATTTTCAAAATATGGAGTAGGGGTTTTGAGAAACCATTCTTCTAGTTCTTATTCTAATTTTTGGAAGGCTTTTTAAAAATTAGGCTTTTAGATTAAAATGTGTCAGCCCGACTCCTAAATTACAATACACTGTAACTCTCTATTTTTTTTGCTGACTTCTACAGGATGTCCGGGAGGAGAAGGAGTTGGAACATTTTTTTCTATCGCTTTCAGCATGAAAGAAATGTTATTATACTTGACAATGACAGGTTTACCTTACATGTATATCGAGCCAACTCACGGTAATGATTTGGAAGTAAAAACGATGACATCTCGCTGGATCTGCACTGCAGTCGACCCGCGACCAGTCGTGTAACCGAGTCGAAACGTCGGGATGATAAAAAGGAACAGTACATATGATATTACAACCAAAACGTCATCGCGAGTTGACCCGGTAAAGTAAAATAAGTGAAATTGCAAATGCTAATAAAAAGGTTATTTAAAGAAATAAATGACCGCCTTCCATGCCTTCCTAAGATGCACTCAAAGGTAACAAATAATTGTTTTAATCAACTCCCACTTACTTTAAAATATAATATAATTAGAACTAATAACATACATATTTATTGTTGTTAATTGTGGAGTCGACGCCAGCCATGGTTAACAAAGTAGCGTTGTTATTTAAGTTGTGACGATAGATATAATTCGTCAATTGTAAAAAAATTACTAGTAAGAGCTTGTAGTTTACCTTAATTCCAATGTGGATGGGGAAGTCTGAAGCCAGCTGTGGTTGAGGGTGCAGGGCCGGCAGCAGCGGCAGTGGCAAGGGGCAGGACATCATAGCTGCGCCAACCTGCAACAAGGGAATATAGACTCTATTATAATGGTGATTAAGTGCACTATTACATAAGAATTATATGTGGTAAATCATCTCAGTTTACACTGAGATTTTTCATTCACAAAAGATATTTTAAGGGCTTAGTTAGACAGTGAAACTGAACAGCTTTCTGTATGGAACATAAGTAAAAAAAATGTGATAATTTTTCTCTTCGAACAATGAGGAAATTTCAATCGGCAATGTCCTTAACTGGGGAAATTCGGGAAAATCAACAAATATCAACTTTCTGCTCCACTCACAACTAGACCACAGAAGTAATAAGAAACTAAGAAAAGAAGTACGCCAATTCAAGAACTTACTCGATAAAAGAGTATCGAAGAGGTTATCACTGTTAATACAGACCATGCAATACAAATAAATACTGCCACCGAAAATCAACAAATGAATACGTAGAATAATACTGGTTAATACTGTAAAAACCTAGTAGGTAATTCTATCATATATTTTTTTTCGTAAAACACTCGTTTGCTGAACTTTACCTGCAGCGCTTTACCGATACCAATCAACATTTAGCAGTTTTATAGACATACAGTCGTACACACAATTTGATTATTCCCATCGGATTATCGTCGTTCGGGAAACATACACACGTCGATCCGATGATCGGGGACGTCGGACGAAATTTAGTTAGCGATGAATTCGGAAAGCGGACACAACTTGGTGGATATGCTGTATGGGAGCAGAATAAAGAAGATATAGAAGTGGCTTTAAAGTATTCGAAGCCAGTTCGTAGGCGCGTAGCCAATGTTCTACGAATTATTATTAGTACGCACGACCATTTTTTGTCTAGACTCGCTACGATGTAGAGGACTTCATGGCGCAATAATTGAGGTACCTAGGTTGTATTCATTCAGTGAGTAGGTACTGTCAAAAAAGAAAATTATTCAATAAAATAAATAACAATATATATCTACGTTGATACATTTAGCACAGGTTACTTATAGGCGCGGCGTGCCTTTAATACAGGTTTTTTTTTAACTAACGTATTTTTTAATATCTCTCCTGATGTGAGTCTGAAGATTAGATTAGCGCATACGAGTAATTTTTTTATTAAAAAATCTATTCATATTTCGAAATCCCAAACCATTTCTACCACCTGCAATCAATCCCACTTCTGTGGCACGTATGTACTCTAATATTCCGTGTGGGCCGCTTTTCCCGTTGAAAACTTTATGAATAATATACGCGTACGAATGCAGGCCCAGCAGATCAGCCGGCATTACCCCACCGGCAAATATGAACAAACAGACGAACGGACTTTATGATGCTCTTTTGTATATTAATATTGAGCTCTTCATTGATTCGTTGTGACTGTGATTGGTATTTTTGTATGTTACTGATGGTTTTAAGGCAAAAAAGGTTATAAATTCAACAAAATAACGTGACATTATCAGACTAAAAATAACTATTGGTCAGGTTACACCGTAAAGCGCGGAAACGCGACGCGACGCGCACTATTCAAGAACGTATTAGAATATAGCACTTTATTTTACTATGCACAAAGATAGACATTTCATTGACTGAACTCAAAAATTCCTCGCGGCGCAGCCCGTCATTTAATTTTACAACGAATATACATACATTCGTGCTTAAAGATATCTTACCTTCCAGCAGCAGCTTCGCGCCACGTCCCGTCCCGGTATGAACTGACCATAGCTCGTGCAAAAAATCACCAATGATTTCGAACAGACAGCCCATTTCACATTTGAAATAATCTTAAAATATATTACAATCGAAATAGGTTTTGAATTTAAGCCTTAAATTAAGCTGAATTCAATTTAATCGCTATAAAACATGGCTTTGTTTCGGACCCATTATTATATTAGGTAACTGAAATTAGATATTTAAGCCTAAAATAACTATTTGAATAGGTTCAAGCATAACTAATTTAAATAAGCTACCTCTCTAAAGCCTCTAGCTTTTTAAAGTTAAACACGAACGTGAAATAAATACAGCAATTTTGTATTATTTTTGAAACCTGATTTGTTATAAGAAAGGTAAGACTTGGCTCACCGTACTCTGCAAGCAGTAGAGTCCGATTTTGAAGGTTTTTTTTAACAGTTTTCACCAACAAAATAATAAAAAAACGTTCTATTTTTCATTGGTGAAAACTGTTCAGTTACCAGCTAAACTTTTTCATTCCGTATATCGATACAGAAATTAATGAAAAGCAAACAAAACTAGAGCAACAAATAATTTATATAAAACAGTCAATTAAATCATTCTATACTCAAAGGAGCAGTTAAAATGATTTTATCAAACTATTTGTTTACTGAGCTTAACAATATTTTATCTGAACCATTATTCACTGTGTTAATTAAATACTATGAAGTTTGTTGCTCTTTGTAGTTATCAAATTATTTAGTTGTATTCAACGATTTTGTATACTCGGCACTAACTCAAATAGATTTAGAAATTTAATCTTTCTAGCTTGTCTCAGACACAGAATGTCTTATTCTTTTATAGATCAGTTTTTGAAGAAGAAAAAATATTTTTTTTTTTTTAGCGCATTCAAAATAAAAGCTTGTTTAACTTTTTTTTAAGCTTTTTTGCTTATTAATTTATTCTTTTATTGATAAGTCATTCCAGTAATCGTCAATCCTATGAAATGTTCTCCGTTTTTATCCTTTGAAGTAAAAATCTTTATCTTTATCCCGTAATCCACCAATGAAGCACAGCATTCGTTGGGTTGGGAGGGTGGACGCAAGTTAGGTTTCTGAGAGCCTACTAACACTTAGACATGATCTCTTGACCATACTTTTAACGCACGGTATTTCGACAGATAATACCGAAAATCGAAATATTCATGCACGACATTTAAAAAAAAAAAAACAAATTAATACTTGAAAAACAAATGACGATCATACCTATGTTTAAAAAAAAATATGGACCTGTTAAGGGACAGGTTCCATGCAAGCCAATAGAGAGAAGAAGAAAAAAAAATAAGCACTTAACATCCAGCTAAATGTTGATTGTATTGACAGCTTGCAGGAAAAGGGCAGAAAAAAAAAAGTTTGATAAATCGGTCACTAATTAATGGGGAGCCTTCCTATGTTCACTTTTAACAGTTTAAAATAATTTTAGAACAAATTCGCTTAATTCCCACGAACGTCGCTTTTGATTGACCTCGTCTTCCAACCCTCAAACCCTCAAGCAACTATTCACGCGGTGAGAAGTTGTTATTATGACAGCTCCCGACTCCATTAATTACATTAATGAATGCATTAATACCTCCGTAATGAATGGAGTTCACAACTATGCTGAGGTGAGGGTAGTTGAGCGGGAAGCCTGTTTATATTTTCGCGGCATAGTTTATTTAAATTGTAAATTCCTATTTTGAATTTATGAACGTTGAGAAGTATTTCGAATAGTTCGATGGGTACTGGAAATGAGAGATATTCAAAAATATTTTAATTCCCTAACATATTATAAAATACTTATAGTTTGTAGATTATAAAATACTTACTGCAAAAATTGGAAGTGGTTTTTTTTTGTAATTTGTTAAGTATTTCATTATTCAATCAGTTTTTGTTCTTGTTTTGTTGGTGTTTTGGAATGCCAGCGCCTTTTTAGACATAATAATGGGCGCTTTTCCACTAGACGTCACGTCAACGGCAACGGCGACGGCACGGCGACGATCACGTGACAATATATATGGGAACCGATGACATGCCGTGACGGTGCCGTGCCGGCAAGTGGAAAAGCGTGTCAAATAATTTCATTGATTTTCATACATTATCTCACCTACGATATCGTCGACGGTACCGTGTCGTCGCCGTTGCCGTTGACGTGCCGTCTAGTGGAAAAGCGCCCAATGGCTGAGTAAACTCGCTCTATAATTGACTGTCTCGTTCACCACTGGCCTAATATTAAGACCAAAACAATTGCAATTCTTTAAATCAATCTCATAAATTTTCATTGTATTTCCTTCGGTTTTGTTTATTTTAAATATTTTTTTGTGATATATAAACATTGAAACGAACATCAATTATTTTCATACGATTTTTTTTATCAGCCTTGCCTTCTTTTGTGACCGATCCACCATAATAAGTATTATTCGATGTTTTCAAAGGCTTTTTCCTCCTTTCAACATAAAATAAGGTTTTTTTATACTGTTTTGTCCTGTTCTACTTTACCCGCTTTTGTTATGAAATAAATAATGTCAAATAAACGTGTGCTTACTTTCAATTTAAGCGGATAAGATGATGAAGCCAAAAAAATTTACAAGGAACGTTATAGAAAAAAAATATTGAACAATAAGTACTTGCTAAAGAACATAATACTTTTTTTTTATAAAGTGTATTATAATAAGTACAAAGAGCTTTAGGGATAATAACAGCGATTTTCATTCTGTGTAGCGCTTTTCATATTTTTTTATATTGTTTGTTGCTATCTACTAGGCAGTTTTGGCATAAATAAGTATCTTCTTATTACATCGCTATTAAATTTCTTACATCGCTTTTTCCCATGGGAATCAGATATTTCCCCGCGGTAAAAAGTATCCTTTGTTACTCAGGGTGAACGTAGCTTTCTAATGTGATCATAAGTGATAAAAAAAACTCATTTTTAAAATGTTGTCTTATTAGCGGTGAACTACTCGATTAGCACTATGTATACCTATGTATGCCTATTCCTAAGACCCGGTATGGATACTAGCTAATACTCCTTGGTAACTCAGCTTAAGTTTACAGGTCATCCCCTTCAGAGTTTCCTTCCCTTTGAATTAGCAGCATCAGCTTACATCACATAATAGGCTTAGGGTTCATTATATATTTCTTTACCGGATGGGATGAGTAACTTAATCATAAGTTTTATGTTTATAATAGAAAAGCCGAATACACACAACACACACAGTTTTATATCAGGTCGTTTTTCGACTTCATAACCCACTCGATGGAAGAACAATTTTTATGAAGAAAGCATTTATAAAAGTCTAGTTTTTGTCCCTACGAGTATATTATATTTAAAACCATATTTGGAGTAGGTATAGCTCTTTACAAGCAATCTTCTTTCCTAAAAATAAATAAAATAAATATTTATTAGACCAGCCAACACAGTACATAGCAACGTTTAATATATATTTTTTAAATTTTATTTTGTTTTAAGTAGGTACCTATGAACCACACTTAAGGTTAACTCAGCGTGATGAACCACACTTACTAACACAGCGCGAACCACACTTATAGAGTATCACAGTGTGAACCACACATATAGGCTTACGTACAAACAACGAGTCACAAATGAATATTTAACTGTGAAAAAAAAGACGATTATTTTGTCACCCATTAAGAAAAAAAACTCTTAGACACGACTCAAAAATAAATTATTCCTTGTGGTAGTTTACTAGGTCCCTGTTACATTGGAGTGACAAATGAATATTTAGCTGAGGCCGCAGGTGGCAGAGTTTATGAGTCGGTCGGTCTCTTGGCGGAACATAAATCACACAATTCCACTAGCTGTTGCGTTGGATTTGAGTACAACAACATTATGCAAAAATAGCTTTTTTTTATTCATTTATTTGTATGAATGTACAAGACCCTCTTGAACGTCTACAATATACCTACCTACATCTCACAACCGAAATACTTTTTCTATCAAACCTTAGGTTGTTTAATTTCCGTTTTCTTTAACACCAAATAAAATTAATTACAATAAAAAAAAAACTAATACTCATATTTTTTATATAGCCAGATAAACCCGTGGACGACCGAAACCTTTTCACGAACTCACTTTTTAAGTGGCGATTGATAAGACAGAGTTAGAAGATTTTCTATCCTTACCTATACAGAAAACAGAGGAAGACAGACGAAAACATAACACTACACAATTACATAGAAAACTTCAAGGGGTTACTCAGTCAACTAAACTGAACAAATATCACCAGGATTTTTTTTCAGTTAATACATTATTTTTTTATTTTTCCATACAAAATGACCACCACGATCAGGCAATTGGTATGGGAAAGCCAAAATATTTTTTAAATTCCTAAAAGAATTTCCTTTTGATAGTTGTTCAGTTTCGTTGACTCTGCATACCCTATCAGTTTCTGGTCCTCTGTCCCTTACACGCCGTATATTTCATGTCAATCTACTCTTATAAAAAACAAACTCAGTTACAAGAAAATACTAAGTAACCCGAGACAAAGTGCAAACACTAGAACTCAATATCGATAAACTCGATGCGTCTGCTCTAATATTCACCGCATTTACAAACAGACACACAAACATACACGTAAATGCGGGTGTGTAAGGCCCGTATTTATAATCAGCTCTCAAGAGTAACAGCGAGTTTGAGTTCGTATCAGAAATGTCATTTCAGTACAAAACGGACTGTCAAATCCATACTTAATATTGCTCTCAATCTTGAGATTGCTTTATAAATACGAGCCTTAGTAAAGTTGATCTCTAGTAACAAGCAGGTAGCAAAGGCGCGGGACAAACCACTAAAAGAACACGTTACTTTCCGAGACACATCAAGACAGTTAGGGGTGGGAAAGGTTATTCGTGACTAGTTTTGCATATATCGATGCATGCCGTTAACGATCTACTTAATTTCATCCCCAGATAAAACTTATACCTAAATAATCTTTATATTACTTCCATGGTGGACTGGGAGCGATAGAAAAACATAGAATGTGCCAGCTGCATCTCTTCCCGAGCATGCTGTAAAAACCAGCTAAGGGATTCGAGGGTTTCAGTGTATTGTTATTTAGGCGATGGGCTGACAACCTGTCACTACATCAAAATACCTACATATCTATCTTAAACAACCCTTAGAACTTGTCAGACGCGGCGGAACGATCTTTGTTTGGATCGTTGGCGCTCTGCCTACCCCATTAGGGATACAGGCGTGATATTATTTATGTATGTATGTATCTTTATAATTTTGGGTAGATACCTATACAATACAAAGTCTGTCAACATGAGAATGCGATGCAAGAGTGCAAAAACGCGCTTCTGAATAATAATGAGAATTAGCACGAATAGGTAATTAAAAAAAATCACTTTGAAATCGTACATTTTATTTTCGAAGTTCGAAGGTAGAGCAAGCGTTGAGCGATTAGCCGCACCGTTACTGAGACCACTGCGTTTTAATAAAGAATGAAGATTTTATCGAAGTTACCAGTACCTACTACAATTATGAAAGATGATAGATTGATATTTTCGCATCGGATCCCATCACTAGTAGACGGGGCGTGCGGTCGAACGATTAGCCGAGGAATTACCACAAACGCTGCGCTCTGATTAATAAAAAACATCTATCGACATTTTCGCATCGCATCCCATCACTAGTAGGCGGGGAGGGCGGTCGGACGATTAGCCGCGCGGTGTGCCTTCGACCGCTGCCTTGGAAATAGAAAATAAAGGCGCTGTGACACGGGCTTCGGGTGCGTTCACACCCACTGCAATCACTGGCATGCTAGTAAAGATTTTTTCATAGCTAATAATAATTCATGTTATTCGCCTTACTTGATGAGTTTGATTGAACTATGGAGATTCTTAGTCGGCTCTGAGTTTTAGATCACCAGGAAGACATTTCTTTTGGTTTTAGGTCACCCAGCAATAGTCGTACACAAAGTAAAGATCACAGTGTCCAAAACAATTTTGGTGACATTTCTAATTAAAAAAAAAAACTTTTTTAATCATGCCAAAATAGGTATGTGTTTGGATAGGTAGGTCATTCTGACCTTAGCCAAGGGCCCTAGCAATCATAAAAGCAATTTTTAACTTTACCGTTTAAGATTTATTGGTCCTCGTATTGTAAAGAATTAAATTAAACATTCCTTGTAGTGTGTAAATATAAATAGAATTAAATGTCGATGTCGAAAAATCATTTTGAAAGCAGAAGAAGTAAATGCAATACGTACAACAAGTATCAAGCTCGTTTAGACTGATGCTTACTGGCGTGCCAGTACACCATGCCAGTGTACTAGCATTTCATTCGTCGCTGAGCAATCGCTGAGTTTAAAAAAAAGAGAAGCTTTAGTACTTATAAGCCTACGCCGTAGCGCGTGCTACGTTTGCTACGAACTAGTAGCAATTTTTTTTGTAGTACTGTTTACAGTAGGTACCTACAAAATTATTCAATACACATGAGTTTGTTTCTGTGGCGCATGTTAAAATTTGAATTTAGGTATTTAACTTTTCATAATTCTTCTTCTCTGATGTGGATCGTCGAGAAACGACCCTATGAACCCGGATTTATAATTTTTTCTTCTTTCGTATGGGTAGTTGGATCAACAAAACGACAAGAATTTATCTTCACCATTTCCTTTAAACAAAAAAGATTCCTTTAAGAAAGAAAGCTTCTTCAAGGAAATTCTTGCCTATAAACAAAGGTATACAAAATAAGCAAGATATTAGAAACCGACGCCCTTAAAACTTGGTCTTGGAACCTCCCCTTAAGAGAGCTGATTAAAAGTTATCTCTAATGAAGTTTACAAGATATAATTAGTAATTAAATTCTTAAACAGAGTTACAAAGGAAATTGGTTACGCGTAAGATCATTTAAATTTGGTTATGTTTAGGCTACTTTTGCGTTATTTTATTATTTGTCTTCAAAGTTTTATAACATGAATATATTAAAAATAAAATAATAATACGTAGGTAGTGCAAAATTAAGTCACCCTTCGCATCTTTTTTTTTTATCTGCTTACTTCTTCTGAACTACACAAAGTAGTTTAAATTGGATTTAGTCATTATTTTCTCGCGAAAAAATTTAAATACAGGATTTTCAATTAATTTCTAAAACTACAGTGCACAATCACAGGATTCAATTCAATTGTTGAAAAGGGTAGAGTAGAGTAAAATGTGAAATCAAAACGAACAATTCGCATGTAAAAAAAACAAGATTCTAGCGACTGCCCAATGAAAACGAACTAGACTTGTCCACGATACAAGCTACAAGTTAAACGTGCGGTCGTCCGGCGGACGTGACCGCTTTACTTATTTATGCAGATGTGACACCCCCTCCCCCCTCCACATACGCACCCTCCCCGCACCCCCTCACACGTCCAGAGAAGAATTCAACTAACGGTGTTGGTAATATTGAGACAAAGACGATGCTTAAGGGCTTAGCGATGTGGCCAGATTAGTAAGTTTCGGAGTTAGAGGTCAGGGTCGAAGAGATTATAGGTCTGGCTGTAATGACCTACAAATCTGGAGTAAAATTTAATAGTTAATTAGACCTAAAAGGCTAGGTCCAAAGTTTGTTTTATTGTTGAGATAATTTCGGACGTCATGGAAAAATATTAAAATCAATGACAAAGTAATGTTTGCCTGTACCATTATACCTAGGTCTGAAGGTGTCTAGAGACATCATGAATTTTTAAAGAAGGACCTATATGGCTTCCACGTTTGAGATATGTTTGTAAACTTTTCTACTGACGAAGGGCCGTTTTGACCCCCACAAACTAAATGGATTTTGTAAAATTCCCCATTATATTTAATAACTGTGTTACTACTGCATTTCTAACCTACAATATCTGGTTTCTTTTTACTATATGCAACCTTCCGTCATCAGTGAATGTATTTTAAGTCTATCATGAACTGTGGCAATAGGGAAACGAAAAAAAAAAATAACAACATGCCAATTACCCTCGCACATGCTGTCAGTTCCTACAATGGGTCAGTTCACGCCGGGAAGTGACGCAACGCGACGCGACGCGCATTTTTTATAAGCAAAATACTAGAACAATTATTTACTATGCAAAAAAACCGCATCGTATCGGTACGATCTCTCACTTCGTTCGTGGGATAACGAGATGCATCTTCAAGCAGCTTCGCGCTGCGTCGCGTCGCTTTCCGGTGTGAACAGACCTTGACTGTCGCATATTCAGAGTTTTAACGAGCTTCTTTCAGTCCTTATTCAGTGTCTAAAAATCTAAAGTACACCAGATGTGCAGATAATGCGATATAAGGAAATTCTCTGTCGACTTTTCTGTAACAATGTCTTTCCTTTGACAAACGCATTGAATAGATGGAAGATTACCCATCGGCTCTATTAGATACTTATACGCTTACTTGCATCGTGGTGTACATTGCTGAATTTTGTTTAAAATACATAAAAATAGTACGCCTCTTTATTACTTGTATGTTTGAGTACTTTTTTTTATTTATTTTTACTGGAAATGGGTTTGCTCCTGACTCTAGACACAAATATCAGGGATGACCATGACAGAGTCAACGATGGAGCGAGCACACACAGAAGATGCCTGTTATGGCACTGTCAGTCTCACGCACCGACGGAAAACAGCAAGCTCGTACCTAAAGAAGCTATGTATACCTAAAGAAGTGAAATAGCAAGAAACGATACGCGGATAGTAATTTTTTTTATCGAATCCAGCTTAGTAGGTCTGTACTTCATAGTGAAGCAGCAATGGAAGTCTCATACTTTCGAAAGCACACAAGTGAAGAAAGGGCTATGTATGTCGGGAAATTTAATGATGTTATAGAAATCAAAAGCTTGTAAGAATTCTCTGAACTGTAACTGTAGGTAAGCTATATATTTAATCATATTTTACATTTTTTTTCTATTAGGTACAATTTAATTTTACTCTTATAAGTGGTAGAGAGAGATGACTTAGAGGCATTCCTTCCAGACTGGCAATTAGCTTCTCAAGACCGAGACATGTGGCGTGAAAGAGGGGAGGCCTTTACCCTGCTGTGGGAGACGATACAGGCTACATAAAAAAAGTGGTAGAGCTGTACACGGCACAAGAACCTGACTTACCTATAACAGACCACCCTCGCGCCTTATTTCTGCCGTCAAGCAGAAGTGTTCGCACTTATGTGTTCTAATATGAAGAGCGATGTGTCAGCGAAACTATTAACACATCAGACGCCAAGATGAGAGCTTTGTTGTCCCTCTAGGGGTGTGGTGGCGTAGAAAGTGTTAAGTATAGATAAGGATGTGTCATATTTATAAGAAGTGCTCTTATCTGAAGTGATTCGAGAAATGATTCATGCGCCTATTGGCTAGACTTGTACCATAGAACAATGATTTTCACAAAGGTTTCTGTAAAGAGTCTTAGAAAACCGTAAGTCATAATTAGGACCACAATTCAATCACGATAGAATAGAATAACAAACTACTCATAGTTTTCGGCTCCCAAAATCCACTTTACACTTAAGGAAATCGCCTAATAGTTAACACCCTTTCAATTTGGCCGCCCAGGGGGACAACTAATGAATTTTGATGACTTTAATGTAATCCGGCTCACGAAAGCAGATGGCACTCAAATATTTATTAGCCATCGTCCCTAAGGGTCATAACGCGTCAGATAAGGATTATTATTATTAATATTATGTACTATTAGAGTGGACCGTGATTCTAGGACGGTATCCATTTGGAAATACATTATAAGCATTAGTTTTGAGTAAGTTTGAAGTGATAAGAGTGCGAGATTTATCATCGGACATATCGTCGGATACCGTGAGTGTTGTGTGCCGGTCGCCTAGTGTTTACGAACAATAAAAATTATTAAGACAATATGTGGGTAGTGTAACATCTAGCTGCCCACTACCCTGATGACATCTCGCTGGATCCTTAGTCGACCCGCGACCACGACAATTGAAACATTGTTGAAACGTCGGGAACCAGGTAAATTCTATGATTTATCACCAAAATTGATCGCGAATAGACCCGGATAAAAAGTAAAATGAGTGTTAATAATCGCGAGTGCTTAAAAAGTTATAAGTTTGATGAACATTTACAAAGTTGTAAACATAGGTTCAAGAGATATAAAAATTAATCTATTTGATAGATTTTTGATTAGGTATATTATAAACTTAAACATGATACTCGATAAGCTGTTCGAGTTTTTTTATGTGTAGATTGGTATTCCAAAGTCGCAAGCTTAAGTTCTGCTTTCAACAAATCAGTTGATTGCTTTGGCTGGAAATTATTTAAAAAAAAAAAATTTTTTTTTTTGCTGATTCTCTTTGAAGAAAATGGATTAGAGGATTTTGAATGCATGCAGCAATTCAGGCTGACATTATCCAGTCTTTCTGTGGACGGTTTTTACAAATCTGTTTTTTTTTAAAGGCGTATGCATAAATTAATTAAATTTCCGTCAAAGAAAGGTTTTCTTTGAATTATTAAAGCAAATCACTCAGAGAAAGAACTGGTAGATATGCCACTTACATTTATTTCTCGCAACAGGTCGTCGATTTATCCTCCCTGATGAGCTAATGGAAAAAAAAGTGACACAAGCCCTTTCGATGAGTAATGATGTCAAACAAGTGAGCATCTTCAGGCATCTTGGAACTCGACAATTTTACACACCATTGAGTTTATTAGGAAACTTCCGACATTAATGTTCTTAAGTTCGATGGATTGATTATGTTATGTACAAGGGGGAATATTTTATCAATGGTGTTATTCTTTTGACTTCATCGAGTCGGAACTTTCCATGGGTGTGTACTGTGTTCTATAACTGGAAAGATGGCCAAGTTAAGTAAGAGTCAGATGAAAAATAAACTACGTACGTGGTAGTAGACTTCTGAGTAGTAGAAATTACTTATGGTTACAAATTACTAGGTATACCAGAAAAAACTTGACTCCACGAACGCTAGGTGATTCATATTTTAAGATAAACATTTATTAGTTATTTGATCAAATTCTTTTCAGTGTAGGTATAAAAACTCGATTCACTGAAAAACAATCGATTTTTCCAGTTGCCGTAATCTTAATTACTATATCCAATCAGTTTATTAATTTTAATTTGCCCACAACAAACAGAAAGCAATAATGGTCTGGCTTAAAATAATGGCGGATACAAAAACCACGATATCCCTCGTAAGCCGTGTTTTCGGTATTAATCGACCGAAACTTAATTGGGTACGGGCTGATAAAAAAAAACATAAAATCACGTACATACGCGGTAGGCAGAGCATCAACAGTTCAATTATATTGAAGACGTTTTTGCCACATTTGACTGAATTCAGGAAAGAACTGACGTTATCAATGCAATGGGCTGACAATTTGTCACTATTGATAGAGATACACATTGTTTTTTAAATAACCTTCAATATTTGTTAGAAGTATCAAAAGCGCTTTCAAAAGCGACGGTAGGTTGCTAACCTCCTCTTCGTCGTCTCTATAGTGGTCGTTACATAAACCATGTCGGAGTCCTATTAGGTGTGCTGTTCCCTCCCCCCCAGCCCCCGAGCGGGTTTGACGTAACGAAACGGGCTCCGTATTTTAGTTCATATTTAAAATACCAAAATGTCTAACAAGAAACTAGAAAGTGTTTTAGAAGAGTTGCGGAAAACGGTGCAAGTGTTATCTGATAAAGTGACCAACCTGGAATCCAAGATAAGTGACCAAAACGTAACTATTTCGCAACACACACAGATCGTCCATGATTTGAAGTCTATTATCGAGCACAAATTCATTACTACCACTAAGTTAGAGACACCGAAGCCACCCGCAAAAATACCTACAACACAACAGCGGCCAATGCGCGATGCACGTCTTAAAGCAAACACTGCACTGAGTGCATTGAATGCAAAAAATAAAGCCAAACCGGTGGGTAATACTAACGCAAAATCTAAACCTATTACGGGTACTCCGAACGCAGCTGATCAACAGACGCAAGGTGGGGCCACGAAACCAGTAGGATCTCCGCCTGCAAGTAATATCACTGACCATGACCATGTCCATGTTCTACCACCTAACGATACTAACCAGGAAATTAATATTGACGACGATGAATCACATGGATGGAAAATAGTAGGCAAAAAGAAGATGACACAAAAAACAAACTTCAAAAGATCCGTTGTTAAGGGGAGCGGGTCCGAAGATTCTGATCTGCAAACAGTTGAACGTGTTAAGCGTATTCACGCCTGTTTCTTCAAACCCGAAACCACCACAGATAATCTATTGAATTTTATGAAAAAGAAAAATCCCTCGAACGACTACTTCGTGGATCAAATAAAACTGAGACATACGTATTACGCGTCCTTCAGTATCACAGTACCGACTTCACAGTTCGATTTCTTTATGGATGCCGCAATATGGCCTCCTGGAACCGAAATCAGTGAGTGGTTTCAGCGCAGCACAGGGCGAGCGAAGCGCTCGTCCACCAAGAGCGCCGCAGCCGCAAATCTCGGGGCCACACCGCGCACACAATAGACAGGATACGTCATCGACGCTGCCTTCGCCGCCGGTAGCACATATTGCGCCCGCGCAGAGTAACAACAACAAAATACTTGAAGTTGATACTTTAACTATTTGCTACCATAACGTCCAATCTCTAAATAATAAAACTTCTAGATTGGAGGTGCTATTTGAAACAGATTTAAAATGTGATATACTTGCTATAACCGAACATTGGCTATCGCGTGATTATTTAGACTATATTCATTTAATTAATTATAAACTAGTGTCAAGTTTTTGTCGTTCTCATATTGTACATGGAGGATCGTGTATATACATTAAGGATAACATCAACGCTATAGAATTAACAGAATTGTGTAATATTTCAATTGAACAGATTTGCGAAATCTCTGCTATTAAGTTGACTGATTATAATTTAATTATTATATGTATTTATAGGTCAAATTTGACAGAAACATGTAAATTTATGCCCGTGCTGGAATGCCTGCTTGACAAGATTAACGGACTAGGGACAGATTGCATTATAGTCGGAGATAGTAATGTGGACGTTCTGTGCACAAACTCTGATACAAAATATCTATTAGACACACTCATCACACATAACTTCGAAAACCTGGTCGATTTTCCAACGCGTGTAGGCGAAACCTCAGCGACCGCGATTGATCACGTATATAGTAACTGCGAAAGTGGCCTAGTAACAGCTCACTCCGTAATAACCAACATTGGAGACCACTACGGGTTACGCGTGACGGCGGAGCGGCCGAGCGCCCCCCGCGCCCCGCTGACGCGACTCGTGCGCAACTTCACCCGCGCCGCCCATGTTGCTTACAATGATGCTATTGGCAGCGTCGATTGGGACGAGCTGTACTCTAGATTCACCACGACTGATAATTTAGCAGAAGCTATTTTTAATATTTTATCATATTATTTTGACGTATGCTTTCCTTTCAAGCGAAAGCCAATAAAACAATTGTCTACAACTTGGGTGACTCAGGATGTCTTGGACATGAGAGCCTTTCTTTTTAACCTAATAGAGACCAGTAAAATATTCCCAAATGACTTGGAGCTAAAGAACAGAATATCAGAATATTCGGCTCGGTACGAACATCGGATCCAATCTGTCAGAGGAAATTATTACGAATCTTTAATTATGAACAGTTGCAATAAATCGAAATCAATGTGGCGTGTCGCAAACACTTTAACAGGCAGAGTAAAGTCTAAAGCTGGATCTTTGAACGCGATAAAAAATAGTGACGGGAGCGATTTTCCCGACAAAATGACTATGTTAAGCTCGCTCAACAAACATTTCGTAAACTCTGCCCGCGCGTGCGGTGCGCCCGCAGCTAACACTGCGCGATCAACTGATGCGCTCTGCGCAGCCTACCCGCCGGCTGACTGCTCTTTCCGGCTTACGTCTTTTACACCACAAGAAATTCACGCAATAATAACAAAGCACATTGCCAAGAAGCCGACGAAAGACTTGTTCGGTATGTCTGTCGAGTTATTGCACGCTGTGGCTGATAATCTCTGTCATCCTCTTGCGGAATTATATAATCGAGCCATTAAATATGGCATATACCCCAAATTATTCAAAGAAATTAAAGTCTGTCCGCTGTACAAGGGTAAAGGTAAAAAGAGTGACCCGTGCTCGTACCGACCTATTTCTATTATACCTACCATCGCAAAGGTGTTTGAGAATGGGCTAGCAACGCGTCTTACTAAATTCCTTATGCAAATGAGTACGCTATCCGATCGGCAATATGCTTATCGCCCAGGTCATTCAACCACTATGCTAGCACGTAGGGTAATCCGTAACATATTGAAGGCAAAAGACGCCCAAAAACATGTCGCCATTCTTCTCTGTGACCTATCCAAGGCATTCGACGTAGCCGACCACACTATACTGTCAGCCAAATTTAATCATTACGGTATCCGTGGTCCCGCTGCGGACCTGCTCGTAAATTTTATGCGCGAGAGAACCCAGTACGTGGTTGCTGATTCCGGCGCGGCGAGGTCTTGTGGGATGTCTACGGAGAAGGGTGTGCCTCAAGGTTCATCACTATCGAACATCGCATTTTGTCTCCTTATGAATGACCTGCCTCTGGCTGTAAACAATGCCGAGGTCTTCATGTACGCTGATGACGTTGCAGTGGTAGTGGCCGAAAAGAGTATTAATGCACTTGAAAGATCGCTTAATTCAATAGCAAATGTGCTTCTGCAATGGTTTAGCAGCAACGGCCTTATACTAAATCTGTCAAAAACCCAATTTATACATTTTAATTTGGCCAATCGCGAGTATCCGCTACTTCTGGTTCAGGCCGATGGTAACGCTGTTGAACAAGTGAGATCAGCGTCTTTCCTAGGGTTTACCCTCGATCAAGGTCTTACTTGGGAAACACACATCGAGAAACTGGTGTGTAAACTGGGTAGCACGATATTTGCCCTGAAAAGAATAAACTCTTGTCTATCAGACAATATTGTGCGGACATGTTATTTTGCAGTCGTGCAGTCGCTCTTACAGTACGGCATAGACCTGTGGGGTCGAGCAGCGGACTGGGAACGTGTGTTCCGCATGCAAAAGCGAGCTGTAAGGGCGATTGCGCGGATCCCGAGTGATGTGTCAGCCCAACCCTATTTTATAAAATTCAAAATCATGACGGTCCCTTCCCTACTCGTCTATAATATCGCACTGCACGTGTGGGAGAATAGGAACCAGTATCAGAGCAGAAGTGACAGACTTGGAGAGAACGCACGTCATGCGAACATGTTGTACGTAGTGAGACACACGTTGAAAAAGACCGCTAAAACCACACATGTGATGGGCACGGCTGTTTTTAATAAATTACCTGATGCAATCAAGCAGGCACCAAGCTTAAATAGCTTTAAATCACGGCTTAAGCGTTGGCTTGTCGAAAAGGCATTCTATAGTTATAATGATTTTATAAATTTTAATGATAATGACACTAATAAAATTTAAATGATTATTAATGTGATATACTTAAGTATAATGTGCTTATAATTTTGACTTGTAATTTACAATTATTAATAAATATATCTCTATCTCTATCTCTATCTCTGTTTAAATAATACTGACGCCAGGGTTCATCTGTCTGTTCATCTTGAAACCCTCTTAATAAGAAGAAAAAGAAATACAATGATAAATATCATAAGATTTGCTCTACTCTAAGTAGGTACTCTCACAAAAAAAATACTCGAATGTTACAAGTAAATTTCGAATTACTGAATAGGTTCTTGGTATACCCTATATTGTTGTCGTGTACAACCGATTGTTCGTAACGTAATCGCGATGTCTATAGAACATACAGGCTAATAGTGCGTTCATGGTATGTGGTCAAATGTATACTACTAGCTTAAGCGGATTAAATTACCTACATAGTTCATGGGTAACAACCTCTGGAGCTGTTTGAGTTACAGCAAGGTAGAACCTACAATCCAGTTCATAATTTATCATGATTTGTTTCCTTGGTAATTTTAAATATAATTCAGCCTATGACATGTCATATACTAAATAAATTAAATAAGAAAGCAGGTAAAAAAAAACCTACAACGTGTTGACATGAGCAAATTTACCGAAAATTATCGCAATCGGTTGCGATTTGTCGAAAGGATTAGGGTAAAGGGTTTGTATGGAAAATGATGCACACACATAACTATCCTATAAATGAGTTCACTCCGTACAATTATGCTGAGTAGTAAACCTTTTCGGTATCGTGTTTAACTGTTAGGCTATTTAGTTTTTAAATTGTCTAATTGTTATTGCTGGTACTGAATAAAACTCTTATCTATCTATCTACAAGTCAAGCGATAGGTAACATTCATAAGTTTATACCTATAACAGAGTGGTTTGAATAAATATATAACTGCAGTAAATACTAATGTGGGATCAAGAGTAACCTTTGCTTTGATTCATGCACTTCGCAAATTACAATCTCAGTTTCATCACCATCAAAGGCACTGCAGTTTACAGAATCCGAGTATTCAGATTAATTTGCGCACAGTTTGCGACATATCTAAGGCTGTCCTGCCGATACGTCGCCAAAGACATCACAAAGACGAAGCAATATGCTTTGAAATGCTCCAACTCAAAAGCATTGTCAATCTCAATTAGAGTAAAGGCCAGTGGCGTAGCTAGGTGACCTAGGGCCCTCCCAGGGGTCCCAGGGGACCCAGGGGTCAAAACAAAAACTGGGGCTCCTACCCCCTAAAATATTTAGGATTTATTATAATATACCTAGTCAACACGTATTTTCAAAATACAAAGCTACTTGATAATAAAACAATCATAATCAGGCATCATCAGCTCTTTATCATATAGAAAGCGAGTGAAAAATAATATGAACACACTACGCGAGATAAGCGAACGCGACTTTTTTACGAAAAAGAATCTATTACGCGAGCGAAACAAGCCTGATGTTTTACGAAAATAGTGAAATGTCCACCTAAATAGTAGAAGTGCAGACCATTGCATTTTCACTTGTTCCATAAGAGACTTCTTAATCAGAAATTGGGGGAACCCCGAAGTTAGGGGCCCCAGGGCAGTGGCCCCGCCTTGCTCCTGGGTAGCTACGCCACTGGTAAAGGCCCAGCCAAATTTGATGGACGAGGTTTGAAAGGAGCCTGCTGTGTTTCCCATCTCTCTATGCGATAAGGCGTAACATACGGCTCCTACAAACAGTGTCTTAGGCAAATTGTCCTAAATAAATTTGGGGGGACTGGCAGGTAACTGAAGACGTCGCATATTAAGATGTTTTGACGTCGTTTTTCACACCAGTTTTGTGAGGCGTACAGTCATAATTAACAGGTGATGAATAACAAATGAATAATAGAAAATAAAATAAAATTATGGACGCAGAATGAAAAATAAATTTGATACATTATGCGTGTCATCCTCATAAGGTTTAAAATAGTAAGTCCCAAGTAAATGGATCCCTTTATTTTGTGGTACCTTTAAACGTTATTTAAAATCAATTAAAATACATATTTATGTGCACAGACCAGCCATAAAATTCAGCCATTAAGAAGAAGTTTCAGCGAAGCTATCAGCTACATACAGAAAACCACCGTAGCCATGTTTTGCTTTTGGTCACACGTGTTTAGATCTTGCAACTACCCTTTGTCTGAACTACAGTACCTACCTACGATAATTGTCGTCTGCATGAAGCTCGATATAATTCTACCATGAAACAGTCTACCATGGATATTTGATATATGGGCAAGGATAAGCTAAGCTGGAAGTGAAGATATAGAAATAATAAAACAAAGATAAATCTGATGAATAGATAAATACTTGCGCTGCCATAAGATGTAGAGTTTATTTACCAGTGATCCAAAAAGCTTTGACAGGCAGTTTAAAAACAATTCTAGTTTTGTCTCTCATAAGGTAGGTACCACAGAAGAAGAAAGATATAGAAAAAAAGCTTGTATTCGACTGAAACCGGCATTAAACATACCCGCTTGTCATGTCAACCGCCTGGCTGACCGTGTTCTCTTTTCCAACCCTGTACAATTTCTGACGCTAATATGAAGTTCTACTGCTCACTTTGTTCTACTGTCTACCAAGCTCGTGACAAGCGAAGCACTGGACTATTATGTAGCTATTATCATCTATTATCTATCGTTACATCACTATTATACAATATAGAGAGTACTTCATCATTCAGAATACGCGTATGTAAGCTGTTGGCAATTATGTTCTACTATTAAAATTAATGAATTGCTAAGAAATCTTTGACTATGCTGGAGTCTGTTGTTTTATATTTTGTTGTAAAAAAGCTTAGTTTTTGCAAATGAAATATGGTATGGTATAATATTTCATGGTTATTTTTTTTATCTATTTTCAACAGGGTGTACATTTTATATACTACCTATTACATCACAAATTATTACTGTTACTTATTTTACATTAAAGTTAATAATTTGGGAAAATATTTAGAACTTTTATTTTTGAGTTAAACTGTGTAAAAATTATATTCCTGAATACAATTCTGTAGTTTATTATCTATGCCACACCTATGCTTCAAATCACATATTTTCACAAGTTACATATTTGAAGATACTTATCAAAATCATATCGCGTTTCGACTCCATTTAAATCATAATCATGGAATTCGGTCTGCGAAAGTCTTAAACAAATTACTCAATCACGCTTCAACCACTGAACGGATCGAGATGAAACTTAGCACACATAAAAGTTAAATCCCGGAATAGGACATAGGTTATCATTTACATCGCAGGAAATCCTTAAATTCCACGGGAAATCTTATTAAAAGCGGGTGAAACCGCGGGCAGAAAGCTAGACATAAAATACCAATTTAATGTCGTACAAACATAATATCTGTTTCTATGTAACAGCTCAGTATAGCAGCTATAACACGCACCATTAGTACACAATACGCACGTTGCCGGCAACATCTGCCCTAAGGCTGTTGATCCGCAAACGTATTAGTCTAATTGATTCCTCTGATTGTATTATACTGGATATCAGTAGGTATTTTGTATTACCATTAGTGTAATTCACGGTTAATTAATAAGTTATATGGATTGTCATTCTCAAGGAGTTGTAGGTGTGTCTTAGTAGATTTCCGGGTCAATGGTGATAGGCTGACAATCTGCCACTACAGCAGCAAAGCTTTCTGAAACTTCTGATCTTTACTTTCTGAAATTTTCTCACGGAAGCGATTTTTAGTAACCCGTTGACACTCTGCCTGCCTCGTAAAGGATACAGGAATCATCATTAGCTAATATAAGCCCCTACTGAGGGATCGGGGCGATCGGTCATTAGTCCACCACGTGGGCTCAGTACGGATTGACCGGCTTCACACACAAGCTTTGAATATCTTCGTAGGTGTGTGCAGGTTTCCTCACGATCTTTTCCTTCACCATGAAAGCGACGAATAAACGTACATAATGCAATTCTGAAACCGATAAAACACTTTGGTATGTGGTGGGATTGGAACCATGACCACCTGCATAGGAGGCAGCGGCTCTATCCGCTACACCATCGGGCTTGAATAACTGAATATGTATATTCACTTTACTGCCATGTTTGATAATAATCATGTATAGTCTACAACTACCGTCCCTGTCCTGTCCCGGGAGCTGTTCTGCAAAAATGTGTCCCATCACGAAGTTTCTGCTCAGACACTTGCAAGTTAATATCTAAGGGAGAGTGCACACGATTTTAATGCCAGACAAAGAAAAAATGCGCAACATAATTATATAAGCCAAATCACCTGTAAGTGTGACCGGAGTACAAGAGGTTATGCCCACTAGGGTTTTACATACTTTTATGATATCCTCGGGTAGTCATATTTTGAGCTTGCATTGCAACATATAGGTACTTAAAATTGTTCCCTGTAATTTAAATTAATTGAATGTCATACCGAGAAATATTCTACAACCAAATTCGTCAAAATCACATCAGGTCAATCCCCATAGCAATTCCAATCCCCATTTTTTCCCGAAAGAAGAGTGCGTACATTAATATTGATTTTGGTAAAAACAGTATCAAAACAGGCTAATTTTGCTAACAACATAACTGATTTTTTGTTACGACCCTTTATGTTGCAAAATTTGCTGTGTATTTATACTGTGTGTGTACCATCCCTAACATTTCGCTGTACATTATTTATTTCTGAACTCGCCAACTCACCTGGTCCTACATTTTTCATGTCTGCCAAACTTTTTCTACTATCTAATGACACAGTTTTTCCGCCATATACGTGGGGCCGAAGTTGAGAGGATGTTTAACGGTAGTCATGTTAAACTTTTTTGGTTATTTTTATGGATAGTGTTTTCAATATCTTTCGGCTGGATTGGGAGCGATAAAAAAGGTTGATGGTTAATCTAATGATGTTACCCTACTGTAATACCAGTAGAGGGAGATTATAGACCGAAAATTTATAACTATTTAACATACAACGAAATTCCATTAGAAACATTAGAAAACAGGTTTTTACATAGCAGAGTTTAAAAGTAAACAACCGTTTCCATTTTAATATATAGAACAAAAAGTTTCATGGACTTATTTATTCTGAGCCGTCTTAAGAGTTCCCCGCACAATTTCTTTAAAACCCATTGTTCGAACCCAATATTCCTAATATTAACTTCTCCCTTTCCGTTGGCGGGAATACTTTGTCACTTACTGTCAAAGTATCGAATTTGTAACCAAGATGAATACTCGTTTCGGAGCGGGAATAAAATTCACGGCGCGGATAGCGCCTATGGAAAGTGTTGCCAACTGTAGGGAATATTCTAAATCTGTAGGGTTTCTGGCTATGATTTAGACTTTTGCTACTGTATTCTTGTGCTTTAATATTTTGAATTTAAACTTCAAAAGTTTTAACTCGTAGTCCATAGAACTACATTTAAATATGTAGGTAAGCAAAACTCTTATGTAAGCAAATTTCATGCAACTGAACATCTTTTTGGAATGTTTATTATGAAATGTTATTCAGTTGGGTAGGTATGATAGACACTACAAATATCAACATTTCTTTTAAAATAACCTACATTTACTAAAAAACTGAACAACTTTGCAAGGAACATGGATCATGGTCATGGGTCTACTGGAACACCATGATTTCTCGTCTTTAATCTCATCAACGCACACAGCGCAAGTTGGCAACAACGCCTACAAACAATGTTATAGCAAATTCAATCTCGAAAAATAGAAAATATTTTTACGGTCAATGAATATGAAAGTTGGGGTGGTAGGATATACTACCTCTCTATAGTATTATTATAACACATAGAAGAGGTTTATGCTGTCTTAACACTAAAGTTAAGTGCCAGTTTCGCGTATGTTCGTACTATTGTTGAGCATTTTTATGACTTACTTTATCACCACAACTCGAACTTCGCTATAACTTTTCGGATTCTTTGCAATTTGGTTTTGGATCTCAATTCTGAGTGTTTGTTATGCAGAAATTATTACACTTTAATATAGTTTTTGCAAAAAAATAAAAAATTATAACAGTTGAGAAAAAATTACAATATTTTTAGTTTGTACCTATTGACGAAAACTGCGTTGGATTTTATATTTTGTATTTGAGCGACTATTACCTTAGTTGGTTTGAGTTAATAAATAATTTAATAGGTACCCACATATTTATGTTATTTTTTGTAAAATATAAGTATCTAGATATATACTATCGTGTTTAGACAGCATTAGAATGTCTGTGTTTTCATTTCATTTAAGATTATCCTTATTTCGTTTTGAATCTGAATATAATTTCGTCTAAGATAAATCCAGACACGCGCTAGGCATTCTAAACAAAATAATATTTATTTTATGAAATTAAGATAACACAACTTATTTTATTTTCACGAAATATCAATAAAACAGCCGATAGTTATTGTCATTTGATTCAAAGTCCCTTTTCAGTAATATACGCCAAAGTCTGGCTTGTTTACGTTTTAACCTTCGTTATTTCACCTCGAGCCAGGCCCTAAACTAGTATTTACGACACGACACTCGAAATAAATGTATCTAGACGCGAACCAGTCTGGTTTCTTTACATATTTTATCTTCAGACAAATTCCACTATCTGAGAATCTCGTTCTTGGTAAAGCTTGACTTTTTCCGATACTGCCTTCGCGCATATTAAGTAATTGAAATAGCTTATTTAAATTAATTCGGTTCAGTATATTTCAACTCTACATACAATTAGTCAAAATAATAGGATCCAATAAAGTTAAGTCCCTTTAGTTTGATCCACCATATAATATAACTCTACTAATTATTATAAATCCGAAAGATTGTGGATGTTTGAATTTTGAATGTGGATAGGATAACTCATTTAACGCGGATGAAACCGCGGGCGGAAAGCTAGAACCAAATAAACTTGAATGAAAAGGACTGGTTTTAGGCAAGAAACTTGCGTTTTTTTTTCTTCAGTCCTATCATAACAGACCACCTTTAAATACAAAAAATAATCAACAATCGGTCTCAACAAAGCCAATTCTCGAATCGAAATAGACTCAAGGCCCTTAATTAAAGGTACCCACCATGTTCAGATTTCCGATCCCGTACAATACGACGCGGTTCACAATGAACGTGGGCGGGGGCGCTGCAGTGCAGTATAAGGAGAACTGTCAAATCTCCTAAAAACTCAAGTTCTCTCGGTATTCTACAGGATTAATTTCGGTGAAAGTCACTTCATGATCTGACACCTCCTCCCCATTCCATCTTCGGGGCACGGGTTGGGATTCCATCCTTATGTTGTGGACGTAGTACCAAACCGCACAAAGCGCTTCGCTTAACATGTTTAATGCGAACACCTAAGAGTGGAACTCCCTGCCAGAGGATCTGTTTCCAGAAGGTTATAACCTGGGCCTTTAAAAGGAAAGAATAGGCATTGCATGCTCCATCATCGTCTCCATCGTCACTTTCAATCAGGTGAGATAGCGGATAAATGGTTTGCCTATTGTCTTGCCTCGTCATGTCTATCCTAAATTATCCCACTGCTGCCTGCACTGCTGCCATAGATCTGACTGCTGCTCTATTTATTAATAAAAAAAAGTTACAAACGTTAGTTCTTTTTTTCGCCACCTTCATTTAAAGCGTGGTCGAACCGTATTAGGCGCTATTGTCGAGTGCTTACAAGGAAATTTTAAATCGATTGGGCTCCTTCCCGGAACCAATCCTACAACACAATAAGCCGAGCACAATGGCCACGGGAGATCAAGCTTGCTCTAGATTACGCCATTCTCTTCTTATATAGGACGCCTAAACACGTTATACAGGGTGTTAATTGAATTGCGTGCCATAGCTTAGAGGGTGTTTCAGCAACTTTAAAGGAGCCCATAAAAAAATTTAAAAAAACAAACTCAAAAAATAAAAAACCAAAAGTCTGTATTAATTATGATCCCAAGAGCTGCATCTGGCTCTCGCGCAATAACCGAGCCCGCGCGAGTCGCTATCACTGGTCGATGCTACTCGCGCGTCGCACTGGGTTGGTTATAGCGCGAGAGCTAAACGCAGCTCTGGGAATCATTATAAATACTTACAGACTATTGTTTACTTGGTATTTTTTAAGTTACGTTACTGAGGGGTGCTCTAAGCTATGGCACGCAATTAAATTAATACCCTGTATATACGTACTACGATACTTCTATACCTTGTGAAAATTTGTGTTAAATAAATAGGCATAAGAAATCGTACAAATTAAACTCGCTTCTAAACAAGTCGTAAGACATCAAGGAGCATAGAAGAAGTCTAACGTCGCTTAAGAGACCCAAAATTTCGTCAGACTGATATAATTACTATTTCTCTGATAAGATCTATCTAATAAGTAAACTACATAGTGGTTTTTCTCATACTCTCAATCCACCCTTTCTAAAAGACATTCAATATTGTAGATATGAATGTTACACAGCCTCCCTAGCACATTAAGTGTTCATTATGCGCCAGTGCATCTCCCTTCGACATAACGGGGAAATAAGGCGAAAAAATAATGACTTCTAACCTGCGTACAAGTATATTGACTAGCCGGTTGTATAGCTCAGCAAATCCGTTGATATGGGTGCCACGAGCCTAAAAACTTGTAACCCGTTATGTTAAGGGGCAATCTAGCGGTATAATAAGCCATTGCACAATGCTTCGTAAGATTTGAAAATAATTTGAATTGATCCATAAAATATCATAGGATTTCTAGAAATGGGAATTTGTTACGTCATAAAAGAAGTATGACGAATAATAAGCATGTGACCTTATGAAAAATAAATACTCAAAGAAAGATGTAGCCTAAGACACTCTGCAATATCATGCCACAATAATTTATGAAAAATAAATACTCAAAGAAAGATGTAGCCTAAGACACTCTGCAATATCATGCCACAATAATTACTAAAAATGTATTTACCGACAAAATTACACGCCATACCCGTTAGAACCTTGTTTGAAGATTTTAACAGGGGCTAAGTGAGTGTTTTAAATTGATTTGGTTGGTAGAGTCGTACAAATATAACCGGTATTGTAATACCGGTTTTTTTTATTATTATTATTTTATGATGTGATATTGAAATGAAACATTAAATTATTTACTGTCTGTTTATTGTTTTAGATAATACAAAAGTAAATATTTTTTATCTTTAGTTCATTTATTTATACAGTTTTAATAAAAACCTAACAGAAAAACAAATATTCCCACTTTTGAAATAGGTAAGTACCTATGTATTTCCACATGCTTTGAAGAAATGTACCTACTTACCTATTTTACGGACCTATATGATTTCCTAAGTATGTTGTTCAGCAATTCTAATAAAAATACTTACATAAAGGTAATGAGATACAATATTTTCCTTCCGTAAAATGTAACCTTTCTGTTATTTCTGATTATAACTTAGTAGAAAAAACCCCAAGTTCCATGTAGCCGTTTCAGTGTGAACCATATCAATCACACTTATATAAACTTTCGTATTTATAATATTAGTAGGTAATTCCACCAAGCCAGTTTCACTCAATTACCGGTTTCATGTTACCGATTTGAACAGCTCTATTCACACCAAGTTTTGGACACGGATCATTTAAGGCGGCCCGGGGGTCCATTGTACCCTTAATGTCATTACGAACCCTAGCCCAGTGGATCGGATAAGCTCAATATTATTTAGAATTACTTCTCCTAATTTACAGAAGAGATTCGTTAAAAAAATCCCTTTGATAAAATCCTTTCTACTGAAAAAAATGGGATCACTCTGCTGAAATGCGAAAGAAAGGGTTTTATCGCAATTTGAGATTTTTATTTTACGTAACAACTAAGTGCGTATATTTTTTATTTATTTATGTGTAAATAAAATAAAGATGGACTATAGCCGAGATGGACGACAGTCTGAAATCTAAATTGATACCTCTTTCATGAATCATTTTATTTGTAAAATTAGGTACTACAGTTATGTTCTTGCAGTTACTATCTCTACGATTGTTAAGATTTAATTGCTTGTATTTTCATTTTTCAGGCTCAAGTATCAGTGTTTAGCATTAGCAAAGCTTATAGACAATAAATAAGTCACTATAAAAATGACAAAAAGGAAAAATTGTTATGAACAAAAAGTAAATTTTCTTTATATGGTATTACTTAAACTTTATGTTTTTAGTATCAAAAATCAATAACTATATCAGTATTCAGCTGGTGGAATCCATTCGGTAATGTTGAACTTTTAAACAACCGCCAAATAAGTAAGGAGTTCTAACGGAGCGGAGCAGCCTGGTAAATCGGAGAGCGTATAACCAAACTGAAATAATAGAGAGGAACTAGATGAGACATACAAACAGAACTTTTTTTCAATGTTTTATATTTGACAAAGCAGTTATAAATAGTTGTATTATTTTTCGACTACACTTTGTCATAAGTACCTGTGTGTGTAAAATTACCTTTACATATCTCATGCTCAGTAAGTGGTTCATACAACCCTAAAACCCGGGATGTAAGTGGTACTTTGCATCATAGGTTTTGAAACCTATGCTGCAAAGTAATTTGAATAAGGAACTGTCAAATTGCAAGAAAAAAAAAGTTGATAGCCTTATTTCAAACACACGGAATCGGATGATTAATCGAATCGGAATCGATTTTAAAACAAATTCTATTCGAATTTATTTAAATATCGAACTGGCCAGTACTAAATATGACGCATAGAGTCACGGAATAAGGCCATAAAAATGTAAACATAGGATTATGAAAATTATGAAATTTTTACTCTGTGGTTTTTATAACATATTTATAACCTCAAAACTTGAGTTTGTCGATTTATTACTTAGCATTTTATTATAAAACATTAACAAATTAAACAGTCAGTATACTTAACAAAATGTCTACTTGCAAATTAGATAATTTTTCTTACGCGAATGCATATATTTGTGATGGTTAAATTCGCTCATAGTGAGTTGGTATTGCCTACTGTTTCGTCGTAATTTCATGTTTTAATTTTCTTATATTTTCCCATAATTTTAACTTATCTTTCATTCGATATGTAAAGCATAGTGCTTACCTCATGGTGTAAGTCATCAAATGCATACTCGTACCATTAGCGCCCTCGCTGCGCTCGGGCGCCAAAAACCTCGTATGCATTTGATGACTTACATCCTTTGGTTAGCAATATACTATTACACGCGCACTTTGCCTTAGTGTGCGTGAATTCGCCATAGAATATCTGTATTTGCGCACACAAAGGATGATTGCACGCACGACCACAAGTAGAGCGGCTGTCGTGAGATAAAAATACTCTGATAGCGTAATACGCGCTGTCCCACAGTGTCTGTCTTTATGGATAAGTGCATTTTTTTTTTTTTTTCATTTAGGTGTTGTCTCATTGTATTGAAACGTTTATACAGGAATAAGTAAGGGTAGCTAGGCTCTTCCAAAAATTCCTACATCCTTGTTACAGAGTTGTAACAGATCAGACCTTAAAAAGTTTGTCGAAGATTCCCGATAAAACGGCGCGTGGAGTCAAGCAACTTCATACTTACTTGTGTTGTAATTTGTATGGAAAAGCATGTTGCAATAATTGTGGTATGGATCGTAAATATACCGGGTAGTTTGAATTGCATTGAATTGTACAGTGCAAGAGAAAGCGTATCGAAAAAAAAACTTCTTGGTCTCATACCATATTCGTAACATACCTACAGAGAGCTACCTGCCTAGTTTAGTAGTTTTCGGGGACTTGCCTTTTATTCCATATTTTTTTTTTTTTTTTTATAAAATAGAGCCCAGCTAAATTTAAGAACAAGAAGAAGAGCCCCGCCACGAAATATTTAAAACTTACAAAATACTGTAAAAAATATTTTTTTACACCGAGCAGAAAATTTCAGTTTCTTACAAAATGCTTATTAAAATTACTTCGCATCTGGCTCACGAATTCTCGAGACATGTATGCGAACCTTCATAATACATTTGATGAACGCAAGCATTTCTCTCATCATATTACACGTGAAATGTACGGTATTTATTTTTAATTCAATTCCTTTTAGAAGATTATACATGCTGTTCTTAAGGCTGCTCCGGAAATCGAATCCCATACAATCGGTAGTTACGTTAAATGGCCAACCAAACTTCACTAAACTTTGTAAACATAATCAAATGCAACATATCTATTAGTTTAGGTATCAAAATATTAACCATGTACAAAATAAGAGAGCAAATTAAATTTTAGGAAATTTTCACGCAAAATCGTATTTCCGCCATTATTTTGTTCGAGATTGATATTTTCCAATAAATTGACAAGAATAGTAATTACTTAGGCCTAAAAATATATTTTCAGGTGTTAAATAAATCGGTCTAGGTAGTACCTACAGGACCTACTTAGTTTTTGAGCTTATTCATATACCAGCAAAAATACAAATGATTCCTCTTTTTCTCTCTTCCTCGCAAGATAAACCTAGAGAAAAGTTTATAATATAATATTACTGAAATGAGAGTTCGAAATGTATACCTATGTATGTTTTGTTTAGTTTCGTTGCCGACTTTTAACCGAAACCTAACAAAGGTTTTTGTACTCGAAACTACTCTCATATTCTCATTTCAAAATTAATTTAGTCTGAATACAGCTGCATGAAAATATGATCCCATTGTATTGTTCATTTCAATGATATAAAAGCGGAATTTGTTTTTGTTTGATTGCGAAAGCTTTGATAGATAATTGAATATCCTCGTTATAGAATATTCTAGACTTTCGTTGAAAAGCTGTTTCCTGGAACACTGTGCTCTGTTAAGGTTTATCAAAGGGATGGTTTTAGTAGATAAAATCCATACAGCTCTGGCAGTAGGTACTGTTGAGCACTCGCAAACCAAAATGGGACTTGGTGAAAGCCAATATGCGTAGGTAAAACATTCTATCTTGATGCGATTTATATACTTCTGTGATCCCTGTTTTTTAAATTTTATTTTTACTAAATATTTTTAATTAAAAGCTTTTCGTACCGCACTTAATGAGCTTCCTGTTGATTTTGGTAACTATCCCGCGGTAAAAAAAATCTATGCTTCTTCTTAAAATTACTAACATAGAAAAAGGATTTTAAAATTTGTCGCAAACAAACAAAAACCTTTCAAATTCTTTCTTTGTAATTATTATTATAGATAAGCATTAGATTTATCAACGAACACCCTGTGGGTAACCCAGGACTCCGTGACGAGCGCAGTATACTATATACAGGGGGTAGCAGAACAAAGACGCGGGTAATAAAATTTGTAAACGGCGGAATGATACGCCCGCTTTGCCCCGACATCCCCTCGCTGAATATAATGAGAATTAGCCGATTCGTCTCGCCCCTAACTCCTCAAATCGTTAGAAAAAAGTCTGTTTAAAGTTATAATTGTAAATGTCAATCCTCAGACGACGCAGTTATCAACTATTAATCAATCACCCGACGACTCAATTAACAACGATTAAGCAATCAGAAAGAATACAGTCAACAACGATTGATCAATCACTAGCATACAGTCAACAGCGATTGATCAATCACTAGACGTTACAGACATCAATGATTAATCAATCACAAGAAGATTCAATCATCAACGATTGATCAATCACTAGGCGACTCAATAATCACCGTTAGATCATTCACCAGACACTCAATCATTAACGATTGATCTATCCCAAGATGTCTCAATAACGACGATTGATCAATAACCAGACGTATCCAGCAACTATTAATCAATCACAAGACAATCCAACATCAACGATTGATCAATCACCAGAAGTCTCAATCGTCGACGATTGATCAATCACCAGACAAACACAAATAAACAAGACAAATTCAAAAATGGAACAAGTGACTACTACGTCTTAGAATTGAACCCAATCTTACCCTCTACGATGTTACCTTTAACAAACGTGTCTGTCTGTCTGTCCTGATTCCCTAAATCAAATAAAAGAAGGAACAGCTACAATCCGGCAGAATCCAAGAGTAATGCACATTAAAATTACAGCAATCTTATCTGGCGACACGGTAAACGAGTGGATTTGCGTGTAATGCCCAAATTATACGGGATCCCGGGATCCCGAATTATAGTCGTTCCCGTTCCCGGGACCCGAGATTCACTAAACTGCTTCTTTTTTATCTAAGTGTACTGTGATTTTGTTTCACTCATTCTTGGGACAGAAAGCTGTTTTAATATTTAAGGGTGTGTTTATTTCCTGTAGCCTTGTACATCTTCTTGGAATGTGCCTACTTATACATACATACATAGATCGGCATATAATCACGCCTTTATCCCTTATGGAGTAGGCAGAGCGTCAACGACCTAAAGGTCGTTCCGCCACGACTGACAAGTTTTGAGAGTAATTCTAGATAGATCTGTATATTGCTATAGTGATAGGTTGTCAGCCCATCTCCTAAATTACAATATATCCCTCAATTCCCTTTGCTGGCTTAGCATGAACGAGAGGAGAAGCAGCTGGCACATTTATGCTTTTCTATCACTCCCAGCCCAGCAAAGATTATTTAATCAAACCTAAGTTTTTTTTTTTATAAACCGTATGCGAACTTGCAAAACACCACAACTCCTCACACTGCACAAGACGAGAAAGTATCACTTGCCTCAAAACGCCTTTTAAACTCCAGTTCATTGGAGTGTAGCAAAACGCTACGGCGTAGCACAAAGCGTAGCGCTCGTAGCTTGGCGGCCGGCCAGCTACAGCCTACCTGTTGTATCAGACTTGGTAGACTTGGAAAGCTTCTATCTGTTGCATTTCGTGGGAAGATTAAGAAGTTGGTAAAAGTATTTCTTTTTATGTTTATACGTGGAGTGTAATAAATTAATGTTTTACTGATTGTCATTTTTGTCTGATGTCCGCAACATGGCTTATTGACTTAAATTATATTAAAATATGTATTTCTACATTATAGTGGCAGGTTGTGAGCCCATCGCCTCAATTATAATACCCTTGAATGCTATTGCTGACTTCTACAGCAAGCTAGAAAATTCTATGTTTTTCTATCGCTCTCAGTTCAGAATGGAAGTCATTTTTGTTGATTACAATAAAAAAAACAATCTTTTCTGTGTAAATCACCAGTATGGACTGATAAAAATAATTATTCCTGGTGGACATAGTTTTTATTCCTACGAGAAACTTTTTAGGTAGTTGAAAACAGGATAGAGGAAAGCTAGTATGATTCATTCCCTAATATCTAGAATCCTAGGATCAATGTCCAACTAGTACAAATTCTGGTAAATTATCATTATGAATCTGTCGAAAAGGCATTATCTGGAGCCATACTTGGGGTACGACACATCCCACGAAAACATGTACCATTTCAAGCTCCTTGTGTTTGAAGGAAGGGTTGTTTTTGCAACGTTAAGCGCGCAGTCGACCGTACCAGGAGGTACATTGAATAGCAAGTGGGGCTTGGAAGTCTGGCGAAGAGCCAGCGACACCTGTTGACTGAAGTAAATGAATATTTTTCTTGTATTTTCTTATATTTATTAAGTAGAGAAAACTTAACTTCCAAGCTTAACTGGGAGAAAAAAAAAACATAAAATGTACCAAGTTGCTTTTCTTTTTCTGTGATATTGTGATGGTCAGAAGAAAGACCCGAAGTTGGGTTGGGTTGACAACATTAATACAGCAATACACTGCTCACTTGTCAGAGACGGCGCCGGTAACGGCTTTTATTAAGCCGTTGAAACTCTGCCTAGTCTGTAAATCGAATGGGTGTGAATTTAATTTAAAAAAAAACTTTTTTTATAAAGATACTCATATCAGTTAACGGATTTTAGATGCTAACGTAGTCTCCATAAAGATAAATGTTGAAGGCGAAATAAGGCATAACAATATATCTTTGAAAATGCGTAATATCAAGTTAATATAAAAAGATATATCGTTAGCTCTTACCATCTTTATCTACTAGAATTTTACACCACTTTTTTATTAAGAGCAAAAATAAAAGATACGTTGTCATAACTTAAGTTGCTTTCTCACGCGGCTTAGTGAATTGTGAAGGTTATAGTTTTAAGTTTCTGCCCCCGTAGCATGCAGCCGCGATAAGGTTCTGATAGCCATTTTATCACACATGTTATCGCATCTATCTGTCAAAATGTATGGGAGTTTGACAGATAGATGCGATATATTCGTTATCGCGCGGTGGCATGCTACAGGGGCAGGATTGGATAATGTAGCTTTTTAACTGATGATATATCTGGATGACATAATTAATAAATACAGTCCTATAAATTCAGCGTCCATCGATAAGCAAACATACATTTCTTGTTTTGATATAGGTAATATTAGTATAGATAAGTTTTTCAATAATTTGCATAATGCAGCATTTGCTCAATCAATCAATGTCATGGTGATAGATCACGTCACAGATCACGTTACGGAAAAAACAAAACAGAAATATTCACGTGAAAAACAGAAGTAGGTAAGTAAGTATATTGTATTGTTTCCGGCAGAAACATTCTTTATTTAAACTCGTAGGAATTAACCTCTTTTACCTTCTGCTTACAAACTCCAGCGCGTAAGAAAACAAAAAAAAATAGTTCGATGTATTTTTTTTTTTGTTTAAGCGAAATCGTTTATCGTGTAAAATTTAATTAAAATTTAAAACACAGTAACAGTTATTAAAAAGATTTAAAGGCTGCATTTTTACATTCATCCTTCAATATGTTTTCATGAATTAAAATAACTTTCATTTTTGACAGTTTCATTTTTCATACAAAAACCGATCATCGTCGCATATCTTGTTTTCCCTACCCAACTCGCTTTCCCTAAAATATGCCAAGAATAATGTAAGCGAAATGTTGTGTAATTCTGAAAATTCTAATTAGGCAGCCAGCTGTTCTTTTTTTAATTTTGTCGTCGAACGGCGCCGTCAGATGTCGTGATGTCGGACAGATATAAAGTACCTACAAACTTTACACCCCTCATCTTGTGTAAAAGTGCCCTTAGGAATTTGCTACGTTCCATATTTTGTCAGATATTTTTCTGTAGTTACGGCCCTCTTTATTTTTTTAATGTTTTATAATTTTGCTAAAAACCTTTAATAGGGAACAATAATTATTACAATATAGGATAAGATTGATTCAGTTTTAATGTTGTTCGTTGGATACCTGTACCATCATCCTATAAGTATGGGAAGGGCAAGTAAGTAAGTACTACATAAATAAAATTATTTCATGGCGTAGGGCGTAGCTTAGATTCTCACTCTCACGTATAGGACTGATCATGGTAAAAAATGTGTAAATGTTTTTAATATTTCACATAAAAAGGCAGCGCAAAAACACAGAAACAGAGGAAACACATATCCGATACATTTTAATTGAAAAAGTCTGCTACGTTTTGTACATATTAAAATGAAACTATTATATAAAATAAATATTTATCAGCTATATCCATGATATTTAAATTTAAAATATTGACAAAGCTGCCGCGTGCATTCGATTACCGGGTTTCAATTCCCTTTACATGGGACTTGGCCCGCGGGTACATGGGGAACATATAGTTCATTATTTACGAGATTCGAGGAAACAATACGAATTGCATGACACAGTATTTTTTTCTTTAAAATACACAGTTGATCAAAAATAAAAATCTTTTAAATGAAAATTTTTGTTTGTCTTCGGCGACCATTTAAAAGCACTATTTCTACGTTTAACACAGAGAAATTTTACTTAGAAACAGATAATGTCATCGAGGTGGTCATTTTGTATAGGAAAGTTATTATCTTTTTTTCATTTCCTGAAATAATTTCCCAGTGAAAGTTGTTCAGTTTCGTTGCCTCAACAACCCCTATAATTTTTGGGGAAGCTGTCCCTTACACCCGGTATCATTGTAAATGTTTTCATATAAAATCAAAATATACTTACGTTTCAGACTAAACTACTTCCAGACAAATCTGCGCAATACTCTTCACTGTGAGTACCTACAAAATACTCAAAAATGTAACCAAGAACATTGCGAAACACTCTTGTAAAAACACGCCACTTTCTAGTGCACTAGAGGGTACAATCTTTGCGGTATTAATTAACTTACTCGGGTTTTATTAATTTTATTAATATCTCGCCGGCTCATTGAATTTTAATCTTCAATGTTCCAAAAAGTAGATGGAGTTGCTTAAAAGAGACTCATATCTGGTTAATTAAATCTCCCAACGGGGTTCTTCGGCGGGAGGTCTTTTGTCAAACCTCGCAAATTCAGGAATAAGCAAGCAAGCCTCAATTTAAAGTTGACTTAAGGGATGTTTATAAGTAAATATTAGCTTTTGCTTAGAAAGCTCTGTCTGGTATGACAAAAGGCATTATTAAAATTAAATATAAATTTTTAGATTGTCATATTTATGTTTTTTTTTTGTTTTGTAGAAGGAAGATAACTGCGTCATTGTTAGATTCCAGATTATATAGTTGATTCACTGAACTAACAGATCGTAGTGAACTCCCGAAAAAAACTATTTATTTTAGAATTTCATAACTCTAAATAATAGGTACCTTGCCTTATCTAGACAACGACTTAAATTTATTGTAATTCTAACAGCCAGCCAAAAAAAACATTACATATAGGAACTAAAAGCCAATCGTCTTGAAGAAATTAAATAAATTTTGCCAATCTATTTGACATAGAATTTCGATGCGCGGACTCATTCTGAGTCAAGTTAATTTAAAAACTTACAAACCTGCTAAAAATTACATTCCATATAAAATATGCGGGATTTCTCACGTATTTTAATACGGTTAATCCAACTCTTATCGCTTGGCCGATCCATCAAATTGGCTTCATAATGGATTACCATTAGAATTAACTGACCGTTCCGAACAAAGATGGGTACTGTTCTTTGTGATATGTGATTCTTCCCACCTCCCTTTTGACGTCACTCGACCAATTTACTTTTCACAAAGCGAGAACGGTCCGTTTGTGAATTGTAAGTAGGTAGGGGCATTATCAGAAGTGGTATTTATTTCTTGGAATACTTTGTAATGTATTGTGTTGGATATGGAAATGAATATGTTTGAATGTCAAATGTTTTCGACTTTCGTGACTGTGATATTGGTGCATTATTGATACTACTTCTATGATTTCAATACTAGACGACGAAAATATCACTCGCTTTTTGTATGAGAACTTGCTGAACTTTAACTGTAAATACAGCAGGCCTGGGAGGAGAAGTTGCTGGCACATTCTTTTTTTTATATCTCTTCCAGTCCAGCAAGGACCTAAAGCGGCAAAGGGATTCGAGGGTTCCAGTGTATTGTGATTTAGGCGATGGACTGACAACCCGTATCTAGAGCAATACACTTCAATCTAAAATTATTTGTCAGACGACGCAAAAACCCTTTTTAGAACTTTTATGCTCTGCCTATTCCGTATGGGATAAAGGCGTGACTTTATGATGTAATATCTCCAAAGCTTAGAAACATTTTTTTTAACATTTTTTTCTATAACCAAGAAACTGTAAATAACATCGACTCTGCAATCACCCGTATGAACAATGATCTTGAGGCTATAGCATCCTGGGCTGCGTCGCATGGGCTGACTGTTAATCCTGGCAAGTCACAAGCCATCATTATCGGCGGTCAATGGCAAATTTCTCGCATTGACATGTCACAAATTCCTCCAGTCAGTTTTATGGGTACTCCAATACCTTACTGTAAGGCTGTCAAAAATCTTGGGGTCTATTTTGATTCATCCTTGTCTTGGGTAAGACAAGTCAATGAGGTGAGTAGAAAGATCTTTGCGTCGCTGAAATCCCTCAGGCGCCTTCGCAACTTCTTGCCTGTGCGCACTAAAATCAACCTTGCCCAATCTCTTCTACTACCTATCCTCGATTACGCCGATGTCTGCTACCTTGACCTCAATGAAGATCTGCTAAACAAGCTGGAGCGACTGCAGAATGCAGCTATTCGTTTTGCTTTTGGCTTACGTAAATACGACCATGTGTCAGATTATCGTGCCCAGCTTAAATGGCTTCCTATAAGACTTCGGCGTAATCTCCACATCCTTTCTCTCCTCTTCAACATCCTTCACAATCCAAAAACCCCCTCCTACCTTAAAGATTTGTTTCATACCTGTGCTGATATGCATGGACGGCAACCTCGGTCATGCACTCAAATGTTACTTGAGTATCCCACTCATAAAACTAAATATTATAGTCAGTCGTTCACTGTGAATGCTGTCCGTCTTTGGAATGCCCTGCCTGCCTCTATTAGAGTTGCAAAAACAATAGAGTCATTTAAAAATCTACTGCGGTCTCACTACGAGAGAATTTGCGAATATTCGTGATTTTATCTCTGCTTTCATCCATTTGTGTGTAAATTAGTTTAGGTTAGGTTATAGTATGTATTTATTTATATATTTATTATTATATGTAGGTATGTACGTATGTATTATTTTATTGTATATATTTATTATGTTGCTTGTTAGGTTTTATTATATAGACACATTTTGGTATACTCACATTATTATATTATGTTTATAAATTGTTGCACTGACCCGTCTCTAACTCTTTGTTATAGCTTTTCCTTACTGCCTGATTGCCTGGAAGATATTGCTACCTTAGCAATAAGGCCGCCGATTGTACAACTTCTCTTTGCTTTGTGTTATTGTTATGTGTTTTCTTGTGCAATAAAGAATATTTGTATTGTATTGTATTGTATTTTTTCTTTCTTGCCTTTCCAAGGTATTCTTTACTACCCATATTATTTTGTTCTACCTAAAACTTATTATTTTCATTAATGATGTTAAATAAAGCAGATTTAAAAACAATTTCACAAACAAGTAAAAGCAAGTACCTACATTAATTGCTTTCATTTCGTAAATATTTACTTTAACTGAATGGAAACGGAAGTAATGGGAAACCTCATTTCCTACCCATTAAAGTTATCAATAAAATGAATCAATAGCATAAAATTTACGATGTGTGCCTTTAAGCTACCTAACACACACTAGCGCCACCACAGTAAAATAAAATGCAATTTTAAAGAAAATTGGTTGAAGTGTTCTGAAGTTTGCAGCAAGTTAAAGGAATATCAAATAAAAAATATAAAAAAAATATTTTAATAATAGTTTCGTTATTAAAATGACAAACATTTAAAGTTCGCCATCTTTTAATGTTTTCTTTTTTAAATTTAACTATAAATAATGGCGGCGCTTTTATGCGTAGGGCATCACCTTAAAAATGGCCGACCTTTCGGAAATTAAATTTATTACGAAAAACATTTGCAGCAGGTAATGTGATTATAACAGAAACAGAGAAAACAATGTTATAATTTTTGCAAGTGTTGTTTTTCTTTTAGCCCAAAGCCTGTTTTTATCGGATCATTAAGTTGAATATCGGATTAATTTTAAAATAAAGATTAAGAATTACTAGGAAATTATTTAAAACAACTTGAACAAATTTTCCCAGTGATCTAAAATAAAAAGACGACTTTTGTGGGAAACCACTAGCTGACACTACAAAATCAAAAAAAAAAACGCACAAAAAATAATAGGTAAGTAGGTATAAGGCCGATGAAGATGTTTTCAGCCAGATAGCGCTGCTTCACTTTCATGTTAAAAAAGAATACAGGAAATAAAAAAATATCTGACCAAAGTTTACGGGGGTGTGAATAAACCCATGAAACCGAGCATTTTTCCCCAAGAAACATAGTTCGAAATATAAAAAAGAAATTTGGCCCTCCCATACAAATGGTGTTAGTGGCCCGAGTTATTTTGTATGGGAGGACCAAAATTCATATTTCGATCTATGTTCCTTGAGGAAAGATGCTCAGTTTCATGGGTAGGTTCACACCGTAATTTAAATGTCAGCTAATTTTTTACTTCCAGTACATACAGTAGTGGCAGTGAAAATAGCTATTATTTCGTTTGTCCGATGAAACGCGGGCGTGCGAGCGTGTGTTTGCGAACCCGCATGGTCCGCCACAGCCGCACCTACCTCATTGTTTATTGTTGATATTACATTTAAATTCGCCACCGACAACCGTGAAAGTGGCGGTAATTATGCGCCTACCATACCTTAAAAAGAGTAAAAATTAAATATAAAAGATAATAAGGGCAGCTTCCCATAAATTGACAGGAGTTGCTCAGTAAACGAAACTGAACAACTATCACCAGGAAAGTCTTTCAGGATACAAAATTGTTTTTGAAGTCAAAATGTTAGTCATAGGTATTATGACTAAATCGATAAGACAATTTGTATGGGGAAGAATTTTTTTTAATTTTCTTGATGACTTTTTTTGTGAAAGTTATTCAGTTTCATTGACTGAGCAGTCCTGTCGAGAAATCTTAAAATTAAATAAGTTTTTTATGAAAATTAAGACCATACTTTTACGCATAGGTAAGATAAGAAGGTGAAGCAGTAAAAGACAGCAACAAAGTGTTACAACTTTACCACAAATAATCTTTCCATCTTTTCCTTTCATTTCACCTTTGCCATCTACTGAACTGTTCACTGTTCAGGAAATAGGAAATTACCATAGAAAAGGCCAAACTGCCATCTTACTTTGTTGACACAACCTACATCATACATTTCTGAAATTAGACCTCAATCGTAAGAGAACAATATTAATGGGAGGTTTGGGTATGTTTAAGGGCTGAGCGCACTTAGCCACACCGGCCGTAAACACCCCTGAACTCCTTTACATTTTAATTGACATAATATAGGTTTTTTTTTTGTATAAGTAATAGTATAAAATTATTGTCCACTTTACAAAACACTTAACTAGAAATTTATAGTGCTACAAATTTTTTCAAAACATCAGATGCTTTTTTCCGTACCTAATTCACATCGATCTAAAAATGATGATGTTGATGATCTACTCCAGACAGAAAAAAATATTAGGTAATTATAGACATCAAAGGCTTGAGAATTTCTTCTAATCTTTATGACTGCTAACCGATTAAAATGCCAACAATGCTAACATGCTACCATTTTATTATATCTTATTTACCAGCTCATGCAAGAGTAGTACAGCACAATGCGCGTAGAGCCTTAAAATGTTACTCTAATTATCGAATTGTAAATTAAATGGACATTAAAGCCCCGCTACCCCGAGGCTAGTCCCATACCACCATACAAAGGGTCCCTCTATTATTGAAAAGGTTGATCAAAGGAAAACCATACGTGGGTAGAGGTACGCCGAATACCAACTGTAAATAACCGAATGCTGTGCTTTTTCAACCGACTTCGAAACAAAAACGAGAAGTTCTAAGTTCAACTGATTTTTGAAATTTTTTGAAGTATTTGACCAAATCTGTTTATTGATTTCTCCGCCAAATAATAAACCATTTTTTTAGTTAAAATTTTAATAATGTCCAAATCGGTTCAGTAGGTTTTCAAGAAAGAAATAAAATTGGATTAATCTCTTATTATATTGTTATGATTACAGCAATACAATACTTAATGTCTTCTGAAAATCACCTCAATATTTGTCTGACGCGGAGAAAACAGCTTAAATTAAACCTTTTTGCTCTACCTAACCTAGCTATATAGGATAAAGGTGTGAATTTGTGTAATCTCTTTTCTATAGACTCAAATAAACCTTTGTTCAAATAAAGAATAATAAAAAAATATGCCAAAAATAAAATAACCAAACGTGTGCTGAAAAACCCTTATTACCTTCAACTTTCGTTCACATCTCTAACGTTAGTCCTTTTTCTATTTGTTCAGGTGTTTTTCAACTCCTATTCCCATAACGTAAAGTTGTTACATCAGAACCCATTGTCGCTAACTAAAAAAAAAAAAAACTCGCAAAAGTTCAGTTTCAGTACAAAAGACTAGTTACCATATTGTTGGAGTTTTTAAAAACTGTGGCTTAAACAATCGAGAGGTAAATCAATTGTACAATTTTGTTTTTTCGTTTACCGCCTGGGGTTGAATATTTCATTGTATTGACATAATGATATTTGCTGGATGGAAATTTATATTTCTAAATGCGAATATTTCGTTCCTCCTGGCTATGACGTGTTTCGGAGTGCGGATTATAAACAGTATTATTTTGTGCTTACATTAAATCAATTTGTTAATTAATAATGTACAACACGCTGCTCAGATGCAGTGTAAATATTAATACTAAATGTTCGGCACATAATACTAATATTATCATTCTTTAATTGTAAAATAACATTCCTATATTAATAAGATATTAATATTATTATTTTAATATTAATATTATTATTTTATCGGGTCCCTTTACTGGAATTTGCTGTACATCAACAATATAGTAAACAATTTAACGAATATCCAACGTGAAAATCCTCGTTAGAATTTTCAAAGTCAAAATTCTCCCATAATGAACATTATAAGAAATTGATTTTCACGTTATAGTCTAAACAACAACGGCTTTCAACTCCGACGTATGATACGCTTTTGTTCGCTGATGATGGATTGCCAACCAATAGCCGAATGGCAGCTACGAAACATCCACTCCATCAAAATGCGAAAAAACGGGCAACTGCGTTTCAACTGCTTGGGGTTCCGTAACCTGATGATGTTTTATTTATTACGGTTTTGGAAATCTCTAAATAGGCTACGAGCAGGGGTTGGAAGTGATGTGAATG
>JARACY010002178.1:0-45892 GCA_029255725.1 Scrobipalpa atriplicella
TCCAATCCGTCTATCTAGTGGTTTAAAAGTGATTCAGGGATACTCTTACAAGTATATTATTATAAACGTTTCAATAATTATTATAATACTTATTAAGATAAGTTTAGTTATCATGAATCTAACTACAGTCCAGAAATATTACTTCATAAATAAATATTACTTGTGAAAGCTTAAAATTTTGTGTAAAGAAGAGTAGGTACACGCGCGCGGTCCTAATAAATACCAAACAAGAAACAATTTACTGACATTAAACGTTTTACGATAGTAAAAAAAACGACCACATTCATAGCTCCCACTAGGATTCCCTGTATCGTGGTGCCATGGACATACACAGAAACAACCACAAAGAACACCCAGACCCAGAAACAGACATTTAAATTCATCATTAAAATGTCTGCCCCGTCCGGGAATCGAACCCGGGACCCTCTGCGTATAGGGCAGATACACTGCCAAATAGGCTGTGGGGGCCGCAGTTACAGTCCAACAATCTACCGCAGCTTTGCGCTATATTTTCCCAATTTTAAACGTTCTGATTATCTGTGGAAATGGCGGTATAAATATCTGGAAATTACTCCACTCGAGGGGCGTTTGAAATTCTGCCGCGATTGTCACTTTCGGTCGGAACGGGAATTCCTTTTTGTGCAATTACTGTTTCTGGGGAACCAGCAGCGGGGCGAGTTCATTAAAAAAATGCGCAGTAACGAACGAAAATAAACCTTATACTTTGTTGATGTTCGTTCATTACGTTCCATAATATTGAACTTGAAAAAGGAAGCAATCATCATCATCTCCCTAGCCTTATCCCGTATCTCACGGGGTCGGCTACCTAATCTAGGGGATTGAACAAAGGTACTGAAAAAGTAAGCATTACTTTAGAAAAATTGCTAGTGTTTTACGAAAACCAAACATGAATACTCGTATTTCTTGAGATGTTTCAAAAATGTCGTACAGATTACTTTTCCTCTTTCTTATTTACAGTAAAGTTATTTGGACTCCAATTTGTAAGATTTCCGCTATGATTATAAAATGCATACAAGTTCTGTGACATCAAAGTTAATTATTGTGACAGCAGATAGAGACGATGAATTCTATCTCACAAGTTAGATTGGCCCGTCAGCTCCACAACGAAATAGTTGCTGCAAGTTGCCAGCAATCGCCAATTAAACTAATAAAGGCACTTCAACTCTTAAGTTATTGCCTCTTTGGGCTAAGATTCTCAAGACGGAAGTCGTGGGTTCAATTCCTGCTGAAACACATAAAGATATTGTTATAAATTTTGTCACTTAGTAGGGATTTCCCAAGATTTGTTAGGAAAATTTAAGAAACGCTTGATTGTCGTTAAGAAAGATAAAATATCCTTGCTTCAGTAGGTATGCATATGTAATATGTTGATAAACTAGTTAGTTGTACATTTAGAACAACTTTAACTTGTTGTAAAAGTTATGCTTAAAACTAAAATAAAAGAAAAAAAAAATGTCGTCAGAGGTCAGTTACGCACATCTTGTAAGAGGCTTATTAAGTAGGTTATCATCCTGAAAAGGGGGTTCATGAAGTCGTCGATCTGACTTGACAACCCACCCGAAGACTCAGCGTCCTAAAGTACCTAATGGCTCGTGAAATGTAAGTGAGTTTGCTAACTGACCTGACCAAAGCATCGCCAATTTGATTAATTAGCTTACGATCCCAAAACATCCTGTTGGCGGCAGATCCGTTTAAGGAACAATATAACCTTGATTTTAATCATTGTTGATGGCTAGAACTTGATCTCGGAGGATTCTCAATTAATAAAATTTGCATAAAAATAAAAGTTAAGTTTAATTAGGTATCATCAAAAGAGATTATTTTGTAGTTTATCTAAGCTGGACTGAGAGTGATAAAAAAAATTTTACATGTATGCCAGCCGCTTCTTTAGGATTTGAGGGTTACAGACAGACAGAGTATTTGGATTCAGGCAATGGGCTGATAATCTGTCACTATAGCGATATCTCAATCTAAAGTTGCCCTCTAATTTTTTTTTCAGACGTGACTATTACTCATTTACAAGGCATATTACGCTCTGCCTACACCATGAGGGATGAAGGCGTGACTTTATGTATGTACCAGGTACCTACATAAGCATGAATATTGCATCTCTAAGCATTTTAAATTTGCTTACATCCAAAGGACGTCTGGTAGAAATGGAGAATTTGCAATAGAGCCTCCTAGATTGTATTTCTTTGTTCTTTATATTAATGTTGCATGTTATTGTGTTTCTTTGTGGAGTAATGTATTTTATTGAAATGTATTGCATTTTACATTTACAAGGCATCAATAATTGCAGTTTAAAAACACTGTATCACTTTTTATACAGTGTTCTTCCCATTGATATGAGAAACAAAAGCTCGCGCCAATACAAAGACCGATATGACACGCTCTGATTGAAGATGCCAGTGTATTGCTAAACTGTGTCTTATTTATACAGGGTGTAAAAGATGGGGTATATGCAGCCTGAAAAATGTGAATCTGACAATGAAAGTAAAAAATTTTTCCCCTGGAATGAAGGTCGTAGCAAGCTGGTAGCAAGTGAAAGGATATTGCCTTATGCCTATAAAGGCTTTACTGCGTATGATTTATTTTACTAAGTATCTAGTAATCAATCATGGAAGCTTAGGTTTAGGTTCAGAATATATAAAAGTATTTTAGGTAGATTTTCTTTCAGATTCAAAATAAGAAAAGAATTATAAATCGCTGTGGCTACGAACAGAGGCTACGACATGCTACGACGTAGCCAGATGCTACGACACTAAAGTTTGTCGGTCAAGCGTTTTTGTTTGTAATTTGAGTTTGTTCTTGACTAAGTCTAAGCCAAAGGTGACCGAGAAAGTAAACAACAAGAAGAGCTTCCCATTCACCAATGGCATAAATACAGGGTGTAAACAAAAAAGTACTGTGTTCCTTCTTCTTTGCGTGTCGAGGCGAAATTTTAAATTTGATTAAATATAAAATAAAATGTGTGTTATGTGTTGAATTGAATATCACTAAAATATTTCATAGTTTAAACGAACGCAGTACTTTTTTTTACACCATGTATAGAGAACATTACCGGGTGTAAGGGGCAGCGTACCGAAAACTGAAAGGGGATGCTCAGTGAATGAAAATTCTTTCAAGAAACAAAATTGAGGTGGTCATTTTGTATAAAAAAAAAAAAAAAACACTTCCGGAAATAGCAATACAACTACTTAGAAGCAGAAAATCTGCTTAGCGAAAGGTGAAAGTAGTTAAAGTAGCGAACGGCCCACCTGATGGTAAGCAGCAGATAAGTGGTAGTAGTAGCGACACAAAATCTTTTATTAACGACAGACATTACGTCATGACTATAACCATGTTAACCTACCAAGTAGGCATAAAGCTAAAATATTATGACAAACTTCTCACCCGGAGACCTCTTAAAGTTTAGGGTAAATGGGGACCTCACTTCACTGCCACGGTCCGTTACAGAAACATTATGGTTATGTTATGAGTGAGACCAATATATGACGGCGTAATATTACTCCGTACTTTTGCTAAAGTTTCGTCTACAAATCTGTTGTGTGTAACTTAGACTGACGGCCGGGGCCTACCGGACGGACAGCGGTCACTACTTAATACGATGACGTCTGAAGGCACCTACACACATGCCGCCGGCATTCCTGCTGGCTTCTCTTGGCATGTAACACTATTATGTCGGCTGTCGATTAAAATTCACCAATCACATCCCTGTACATAAGTATAAATAAGTACCCAGTCTGGTCAATAAGCAAATCAGTTGTCATATTTGGGCGTAAAAATGGTTTTATGAGAATACGGAGAATGGCAGCAGTAGGCTACTGGTTCATTTGTATATGAAATAGAGTTAACTTTTAGGATTCTGAGCCTGAGACTGAGAGCCATTTTCCTAAAATTGTGTTTCTTGAAATTACCATCGCAATCATGGAATCACGGATTATCCTTGACTTTAGTAACAAAGTAATCCAGTTTTATTTTCGAGATTGTCAACAATAGTAGAAAGAACTCGCAGTAATATAAAGATTTGTCGTTCCCGAAAATGTATTTTTCGTGTAATCAGACGCCGGGAATCGCTGCTATATTTTGGGGAACTTATTTTGCGGCTCACAATCCATTTTGCGGCCGACACGAGCCTCGACTACAAGTACGAGTATACAATACAGGGTCCGCTAAAACGGCTAAAAAGTAAATATCACGAAATTATTAGCCTAGGCACATTTCACAATATTTACAAATAGTACATACCAAAAATTTAAAGTTACTCAACTCTCTCAATCACCGAAACTGAACAACATTTACAAAGATATTCAAGGAAATTAAAATTAAAACTTGACTAATCCGTAAAATTCACTGACTGAAGCGGCAATCTTGCATAGTAAGTACATTTTTAATTTCCGTTTAATTGTGAAAGGTGTTCAGTTTTATTTAAATTTAGATTAGAGCAACCCTTTTCAATTTTCGATACCCTTCACAAAAAACTTAGGCCCGTATTAATAATCAGCTCTTGAGACAGACAGCGAGTTTGAGTTCATATTAGAAATGTCATATCCGTACAAAATGGCCTATCAAATCCATACTTAATATTGCTCTCAATCTTGAGATCGCTTTACTAGCATACGATAAGATTTCTACCATCAATCTTGGTGGATCTTGTTGTCAGAATATAAATTATTTTTATTACTATTGCCACTGTTTCATTTAATTAAAAAGGCTTCTTATACATTTGAATAAAAGGCTCAAATAGATTTTTAAATTATATTACAGTGTCAGAAATATCCATCAGCCTTAATAGTGTAATACTTAATAAATACTCCTCCTCTTTTTCAGAATTCATGAATAAAATTCGTGGTTATGGTAATTCAGTTCTGTAGTAAAATGATAAATGCGTAAAAAATTACGCGCCGTTTTGCTGAAGATATAATTCAGAATGTTCAAAGGCGTTCATGTGTCAGCTGTGGTTTTTTTATTCGCTGTTACAATGTATGATTTCTGGCCTGAGTTAGGTCTAAGATGAAATAACGCAGGGATAAATTTAAATAAAAAGGACAAAGTGGATTTCCCGCATTATGAAAAATAAAATCATCACCACTAACTGTAAAGTGCTTCTTAGTATGTACTGTGATGGAACCTTTACAGTACAAAGAAACACCGTTCTGGGTGAACAACCCCCCCCCTGAATCAGCCCTTGAAGTACCTGATCAAAAATCATGATAAAGAAATCCATTACTAATATTTATTTGACACACATCTTAACGATATTAATATGAAAAGAACATGTCTGTATGGACTGTATAAAATAAATGAGCATAGTTTTCTTAAGGACCGTTTTACTCGCTCTGCTGCGTCTATTCCTACGTTTCTGATGGGCGTCGCAAATTGGCTCTTATCCTTCGTCCGGGCCATTCGAGTCGGCTGTAAGGGCTAATTTCCTTGGCCGGACAAGAGCGATGGCCGCGTCTTGTACGCACGCCTTTTACACAATAACACCCCGTTGAATCCCTGCCTCTTTGTTGGAAATAGAGGAATTCTCTAGTTTATACCGATGAGAAATGTTGCACGTTAGCTTCCCCTTATTTCGATTTTCTCTCTGGGACCTGCGTTTGACATTTATGTTTTATAGCGCTTCTCCAATAGGTTCTACTATTCCGCAGTCACCATAGAAATACTTTTGATAATAGATACCCCAAATCTAGTTATATTTACAGTGTTTTGTGTAACTATACTGTTATTTTGTTCAGAATTAAGTATAATGAAAGTTTAATTTATGCATGTTTTAAACACGCGCGTACGCGTGAGTATTAGATTAGAATGCTATATTAAAAATAAAGCAAACATACTAGCCGAATTGAGTTCCTCACATACTGTGAAATCCTTTTTGGGATGCACATTGCACAAGGCGGCCTGGCAGATGATGGATTTCGTAATGGATTTTAGGCGTTAGGCTAACAACCCGCCAGTACTTACAACAGTGCAAACGCACTCTATCCGAAATGCCCCTCAAAATTGATAGGACGTCCGGAAAACGGCTTTTCTCAAACCCGTTTAGGTTTAAGAATATGTGTATAGGACCCGCCTACATGGATGGCGTATTTTCGTCAATAGGTACTGATAAATAATATAAGAGGGTAGGAAATATGCGTATTCACCATAATAAAGTGACAGTCTGTAAGGCTATCTGTCCACCTCGCCTACATAGTGATATACTGATTCACTACCTTTCTCTCGAAGGAGAAAGGTAGCTGATTCACGTTTTCTCAATATAGACTCTTCCATCATCGCAAATTTATTGATTTAATGTGTTTAACATCGTGATATTTAATTATGTTTTATAATATGTGTTATTCAAGATAAAAAAAATCAAATAAACGTTGTCATTGGCAAAATACGTCTAAACTTGAGATGTGACGTCATTTTGTAAAATAATAATAATAGTGATATACTAAAATCTTTGAATGCCTTTTTTTTGCGCTTAAGAGTATGCCTGCAATACGATCAGGACATCATCATCACCATAATGCTCGGAAGCAGAACCAACTGGAATATTATATGGTTTACTTTGTTGTCGCTTCTAGTCTAGCATGGCAATAATAAATAATACACTATATTACAAATCTCTACACGTGTCTGGAGATATGAGGAAATTATTCCAAGAAACTGTTTTATGGCTTTGCGTGAAAAATACCTCCTGGGTTGGGTACATGGTTTACGTATTTATTATACAAGAAACACCCATTTTAATACATTGTTTGCGATATTAGAACACAAATCACTTTACTTTCAAATAAGAAAAAATGACAAAGTGTAAGAATAGATTGAAGTACTTTTGTATAGAAATAACTATTACACACATACATACATAATTACATACTATCACACCTGTATCCGTAATGGGGTAGGCAGAGCGTCAACGACACAAACAAAGGTCGTTACGCCACGTCTGACAAGTTTTGAGGGTTGTTTAAGATAGATCTGTATATTGCTGTAGTAACAGGTTGTCAGCCCATCGACCAAATATGGAGATACTAGATGGCTTAATAAAACTCAGAATACATGTAGGTACACAGTAGGAACTCATTAAGGTGTGAATGTAGCCACGGGGCGCAAAGCTTAAGAATAATTATGAAGGCATTAATCATTTATTTAATACGCATTTTATTAAAGTAAATAGGTCTTGATGTAATCTTTCCTAAAATATTGGCTTACAAATTGAGTTCCCAAACACCAATGAAACTGGAGTAGATTATTTTAGATGGTTATTTTTCTCGTTTATCTCACTATCCGTTATTACTTTAATAAACGTTTAGATGAAATTCCCAACTTTTCCTCAAAGGGTTGCAGCGTGAAAATATGTCTGGTAAGTATGATACGGAATTTCATGGTCTTAATAATGTGACGTAGAAGAATTTTCGGTTGGCCACTGAGGAAAAATTCCCGTTCGCATCTTTATATGGTTGGTTATAAGAATACAAGTAAGAAGGGTCCTGAAAAGAATATTGAAATATTTCGTTGATAAAAAACTAATATATATGCTTCTTTAATCTAGACTAGTTTATCTCTTTTATCAAATAATTTAGTTACCTACTTCTTAATTTCGTTGTAAAAAATATTTAGTAGATTCCTTTGCATGAGCTTTCATAATTTCCGGTAAGTTTATATCAAAAGCTCAATATATTAAAAAATAATGAATAGAAATAAACAATCAATAAATTATTTCGTGTATATCGACCTTTTATTAACGTGTGATGCGTGGTTGGATTGGTAATCAACCTTCATTAATTTCATGATAATAAGGCTCGTATTTATAAAGCGTTCTCAAGATTGAGAGCAATATCAAGTATGGATTTGACAGATCGTTTTGTACTGAAATGACATTTCTGATACGAACTCAAACTCGCTGTCACTCTTGAGAGCTGATTATAAATACGGACCTTAGTGTAATATGTTAATCGTCCAAAAAGACAAATAAAATACGGATAACCTCACCTGGTAAAATAAACTACGAAACCTAAAAAATATTTGTTTTCCCTGTGTCAAAGAATTAGTAGTTTATATGTGGTAAAATTCTGTGGTAATAAATCTTTGAGTTAAATTCAAAATTAAGTCAAATAAAATAAATGAGAATCTGGATGACATTTCGGTGGAATACTATAAAACTTCATTCTGTTAGCTTATGAAATCACGCCCAACCCATCTCATAAATGTATACTCATTATGTAATGTCACAGCCATCACACCCTTCTTTTTTGGTCAGTTTTGTTATGAAAAGTGATTAATAAGGTTGTGAACATCATCACAGTGAGTTACAAACTGACGTACGTCAAATGTTATAAAACTTTAGAGTAGACTATGTTTTATGTGTTTATTACCCAATTGACTAAGAAGGCAGATAAAGATTTTATTGCCAGAACGGCTTGTTGCGTTGTTTGATTTTGGAAAGCAATAAGTACTCTTCTTACAAAAACGTGGAAAAGTCTTTGTACATTGGTAAGAACTCCTATAATGTATGAAATTTTTAAAAAATTTCTCGCCTTACAGGACATGAGAAAGAAGATATAGCGTGATGTTACGATATGCCGGGTGTAAGAGACAGCTTCCCGCAAAATAATTGGAGTTGATTAGTCAAGAAAAGGGAACAATTTTCACTCAGAAAATCTTTCAAGAGTAGAAGAAGAAACGACAAAAGAAATTGCATTTCCAATACAAATTGTCTAAATGCGGAAGTCATTTTGTATTGGAAATTCATTAAGCTTTTTTATTTCTTGGTAAAAGTTGTTTATTTTAGTTGACTGAGGACCCATTATCAGTTTTTCGGGAAGCTATCCCTTACACCCAGTATGAATCAGAAAGTCCCGCATTCCTCACGAGACTTAAGATAAGGACTCCTTGGTAGTCATATATCTTTAAGCCAAGTGGCTCACGGGGAGAGCTGGGTGCAATAAACTACCAAGTGGTCATTCTGCTCATGTCCTGTGAGGAAAGCGGTGGATGTAGTCACATATCTTAAGGTCAGAAGCTTCCAATATAGAACATGCATTCGGATCTCTCTTTTCAACCGACGACTTTAAAGCATTATAACTTGTAAATTAATGAGTATTTGGTGAAAATTCTTTCACTTTTTTTATTCTTACTGATAATTAAAAAAAGTCATGCTAATTCCCTATTGATACTGATATACGGATTTACAACCATGGGATATAATCGTAAATTTTATATAAAGGAGAATAAAAAGGCAGTCATAATCATAACTTAATGAACTTCACTCCACTCCGCGGCTTTCTGTGCAGGAGGTCGTGGTTCGAATCCCACCACGTACCAATGTGTTTTTCGGTTTTCGAATTTCAAATGTACGTTTATTAAGGAAAACATCGTGAGGAAACTTGCACACACCACGAAGAAATTCAAAGGTTGTGTGTAACCTAATCTAGGATTGGGTCTGGTTTCCCTTCTGGGTCGCTCTGTGTAAAAACCAGTACCCTCGTTCAATCCCCTAGATTAGGTAGCCAACCCCGTGAAAAAGGCTAGGAAGATGATAACTCCACTCCACCTTGGATCCCTGATTTTCTACCAAGCTGAGAGTATTCTACGAGCTTGTACTTAATACTGATGCTGTCACATATCACATAACATAATCTTAAGATACTCATCTTAACCACTTGGTTCTGAGCCAAGGTAGACTGAGAGGCATGGTCATCCGTCATGCTTTGAAAAATGTTTATTTTTAGAATTTAGGAATTCTATAAGTAACTAGATAGAGATAGAAAGACGGGATATCAGAATTTCTCAGAAGTGGATTTCAGAAATGTCCGAAAAAATAAAATTTGGTTTTTAATCAATATTCTTTAACTTTGAAAATAATAATTAGCAACCATTAGCGTGGCAAAAAAATGATCCTACTTAATTGACATGTCTATTGATATAGTTAGGGACGGTGAGGGAGGGATTGTTTCAGTTAATGAAACTGAACAACAAACAAAAAAGAATTCTTTCATGAAACGATTAAAAAATCTGGCATTTCCATACAAATTGTCTGATCGAGGTAGTTTAAAAAAAATATTTCCTGAAAAAGAAAAGCTGGACTGAGCAACCCCTATCAGTTTGCGATGAAGCTGTCCCTTCACCCATTATTATTACATTTTAAAGGATATTGGCTTTAAATGTTTGATTTTCATGTATACCCTCAGCCTTAAAAACGAGAATAATTTTAACGCTCAAATTATCCCAAAACGTTTAATGAAAAAAGTCGAGTAAACAATTGATCGTTACTTAAATACTTATTACTTACTTTGACAAAACTTACCTCAAACTTTTGGTTTGGTATAAAACTTGCTTTAACTCAAACATACGGCAGCAAAATCCACAACACAACCAAGTTACAACCTAGTTTCTTAACACTTCCAGTTAAAAAATAGAACCTTAAGTACATTTAAGTTCCGTTGTTAAAAACATAAAGCTTTTTCGCATGTTCAACTTATTTTTAATTATGTTTCACTTATAATAAAATATTCAATATAAACGTAGTACTCAAACTTTGTTCATAAAGGTTTTCAAGTTATTTGTGTTCGGAATCGTAGAGGTTTCGTAGCACCGTAGAGGCCACGCGCGAACTCCGTAGCGGCTGGCTCCGAACTGCCGCTACGAGCTCTACGACGGACACAGTAATAGCTCTCGACCGAAATATTCCAATTTGAAACGTTTTTGTTTTAGCCAGTCAAAATCTATTAATTTACATTAACTTTTATTTGAACTATCATAAGGCTCTCTACCTTTAACATCAAATATTAAAATCCTAGTAATTTATTAGTAACTAGACTCTTTTGTGAATAATAATTTTTGTTTGCTAAAGTGCCAGCGCTTTTTCAAGATTGAGAATTAATTTATCAAACAAAACGATAATTTAATTGATTTCATATATTAAATATTTCCCTAAATGTTATTAAAAAGGCAAATCTTTATTATTTCCTATAATGATAATGGTGCTTCTTTTTTAATCTCAATCAAAAAGAAAATTACTTTCTGAATTTCAATCTCTCTCAGTGATTAACAATAAAGAAATCAGTTCCTTTAAGATTCATGAATATTAAAAATGTCGGGTGAGTGATGAAATAGGCTACACAAAGAATAAAAAATCCAAAAATGCCTTTTTACGAGAATATTTCTATTGGGTACAGTTTTATTTCACCACTTTTATGTACTGTCTCTCTATTATTTTGGTCTACTAACTCACAAAAGTATAAGAATACTTTTCATGGCCGATAGGTATTTTGTGTTGACTCGTTATGAATACCATCAACCTCTTTTTATATGAATATCGAAATAATCTTTTCACTCACCGGCTGCTTAATACTCGTAGAAAGGATTATTTTCTAGTGGGAATACTTATATCTAATCTATTTACTTTCGTTATTTCGTCAAATCAAATCAAGCTGCGCTGCGCAGACGTAAATAACATACAAAATCGGCGCACCGGCGACGCACCGGCACTGCACCGCTTCCTAAATGCCATGGGCAAAGTGTTATGATTTACTTATTGGGTAAAGATAATTTCGGTATTGCCTGTACAACTGTAGTGAAAGGTTGTAAGCTCGTCGTATAAATTACAACTAACGTTTACAATATTTTTTTAGGGTAAGCATCTGGTACATTTCTATATTTTTATTTACCGAGAATAATTTGTGAAGGCTAAGTAATTGGCGTAATGCGGTATTTAGGGAACGTGATCCATCTGGCACACCTTTGACTATACTATAGTATTTTTATACCTTTGTAACCACGTTTTAGGCTCCAGCTTCTGATTGGCTAATTAAAGCTTACGGTCAATTCACACCGAAAAGCGATGCGACGTAGCGCGCACTTTTCAAGAGCGTGATACAATATAGAACATTATTTACTATGAAAAAAATTGACTTTTCAATGACAGAAATGAAAAATATCTGCCTGTCACTTCTTAATGCAACAAGATGCTTCTTCAAGCAGCTTCACACCGCGTCTCGTCACGTCATTTCCCGGTGTGAACTTGTCCTTTTATGTCGCGTATGACGTAGTTCCGTTTACATCTTCCAGTTGTGTGGCTCTTCTTGCTTTGTTAGCATGTTATGTAGTCAGAATTCTGTGTAAGAAGCATAATAGCTATGATAATATGTATTATACAGTTTGGTGTATTCCGTCGGCTTGTAAGAATGACAACAGCGTCTAATAAAAATCACTTTATTACCGAGTTCGACTCGACCACTTTTAGCCAAGTTTAGAATTACGAGCATATCCAACAATGTCCAAAAATACAATTTGAAAAATCTCAACGCACATATTAATACTCGTGAAATGATGTTAACCCTAAAAAAGTTCTAACAACTTATTAGTTTTCCCTATTAGAACAGGAAACTCCCTAGGGAAACAATAAATATCCTCATCCGAATGCGGTCCTATCCCACTGCTTGATTTCCCAGTTGTACAAAATAAGTAATCCAGTCTTACAGACGATGGTACAACTTGTCACTACACATTTAGCGTAATCCCGCATAATGCTTGGAAAAGAAGGAAAAAGTCTTGTGCATTTGGAGTTCCATCACAGAGACATACTTATCTATAGTTAGGTATAATACACGTTGAGGGATGATAATATGTTACAGTTTCTTCCATGCTGGACTGGAAGCGATAGAAAAACATAAAATGTGCCAGCTGCTTCTCGTCCCGGGCATGTTGTAAAAGACAGCAAAGAGATTCGAGGGTTACAGTGTATTATAATTTAGGCGATGGACTGACAACCTTTTACTGCGATACACATTTCAATCTATATTGCCCTCATTAACTATGTCTGACGTGGCGAAAACGCTGGAGCGGGATAGGTCAGGAGCAGATCAAACCGTGTTTTTGGTGATGACGATTTTATTTTGGAAGGGAGAAAGCGTCTGAAAAGGCATGGTGATGATTATAAATATAGAAATAGGGGCGAGATAAGGAGAGTAGGTCAGTAACTTACCGGATCCTGCTATTCCTCTACCTACTGCTTTTATATGGGGATAAACAGTGCATAGGGACAGGTACTTATATGAAGTTTTAGTGGTTTGTTTAGTGATTCGTGCAATCATTTGAGTGAAGTTTGACATACACTCGTAGATGGCATGTCATAACAATTCTGAGTGGTGGCCAGTGAGTGAGAAGGAAGGAAAGAAGAAGGAAACCGCTACCTTGTTACATGCCTACCCCGTAATAGATAAAGGCTAACTTTCAATTTTTTCAAAATAAAAACATTTATTTCAGACCAAGTCCATAGAATTGTTAGTATGACCCCAGTTATATAGTATGCCATAGTTAAGACACAATCCATTCAAGTTCCTCCCAATACCAGAATACGTCACAATTATCATAATGATTTAATTAGCGTCCTTAAATTTACATAGCTGGTTCTGCCATAGTGCCGAAACGTGTCGATAATTAATGCAAAATGCAAATGACTTTCCAAACTTGAATCACCATTTGGCTCTAGTCGATACATGTGAATCATAAATACACCAACTGACATAATACGCGTAAATCTTTAACAGGCTCGTGTGATACCCGGTCAGAATAGCATCAATTCCTTAATTATAACTTCGCTGGTGTCGAAAAATGTGATTAGAAAAAATCATGATTATGACAAGTAAACTTTATCCGTACCGACACTAGAATCCTTAGAAGTTGATTATACAACGAGATGCATCTTCAAGATGAAGATGGAGCGAGCTCACCCAGATGATATGCATGTTCATTCTAAGTGTGAAATGAAGTTATAATAGTTTTTAATTTTTTCAACCACCCACCGCACTCACTATATATAAATGCAAAATGGTATATTGGTGTATGTAGGTAGGTATACTAAAGCTTTAATCTGAAATAGATGAACGGATTTCAATGAACCATAAAACATAGACAAACTTTAAACGTTAGGTCATGCGTGAAATTGAGTGATGGCGAGCCAGTGTTGAAATAAATTCTCAGTAGGTATTTTCTTTGATCTGGACAAAACGACGATCATCAGAAAGCAATACAAAACGTGACTATCATTCGAAAGGAGGGTTTAATCTCCTTTATTATTGCCCTTCCTTTCATTCGGTTACGCTAAAAATAGAATAAAATTTATTTACTACCTTAGAATTTCGTTTACTGAAATAAATATGATGAAATTGAATTCTACTAAGAACACGCACTATGTACCCACCTTAGGTAATTATATAATTATTAATTAGGTAATTACCTGTAGGTAAGTTAAAATATTAAATGCGCTAATTTGAATGTTAATCCTATATATTAATAATATTTAACTACGTATGTTACCGTACCTGCCTATATTGTTTTGATAAACCATGTTATAAGTACTAAATAAGGTTGCGTTCGGAATGTATGAATACTATCCGATATAACATAGTTATACTCGTATACAGGGCTGTTATTTTAATGAGTAAGCAAACTGATGACGGTTACTCAGACAAAAAGACATGAAAATTTTCATATTTTTTTTCTGGTAATAAAAAAATACTGAGTGTAAGGGACAGCGTACCAGAAACTGATAGGTGTATAGGTTGTATGGAAAAGCCATTTTTTTTTCATTTCCTGAAAGACATTCCTGGTGAAAGTTGTTCAGTTTCGTTGACTGAAACACCCCGACCAGTTTGTGGGAAGATGCATGCACGTACTCTCAAGGAGAAGATACGGTTGAGCATGGAATGAGCAAAGTTGGCGAGAGCGAAGAACAACTGCTGAGTTTCACACGATTGCGTTACCAACTCGTAACACAGAGAATAAAGTCTAGCGCACTTTATCCCATGTGTAACGAGTTTAATTATAATGAAGTTTAGGCAAAGAATATAACTAGTTTCGAGATAAAAAAAAAACATGGAACGTGAGAAGTATAAAATAAAATAAACGATAATAATAATATTATGATTGGTAGATATGCCGCAAGATGATGATCAAATCAGGGTTTTGATCAAAAACTAGGATATTGATCAAAACCTGGACTTTGACAAAATCCTGCTGCTGCTTGCAGGCTTGATACTTTTTGCTTTATTTTGCAGATTTCTTGTTCAACCTTCTCTTCAATAGCTAGGACACGTTGCTCAACTTTGCTCTACCAGTTTTCCACAACTTCCACCCTTTCGACGGCCTTCTGAAGACGTCTGTCTGAAGTTCAGGTCTTCTTTATGCGCACGTAATTATTCCTCTTGGCGTCGTCCTTCCTCCTTTTAAAATAAATAGATAGGCAACATAAATATTGAAATAATACGAAATATTTATGACTAATTAATATTGAAAGGTATCAATAAATATTTATCATTAATGTTGTTTATTTACAATTCGTGCTGATATTTTAAGTTTGTCTTAGATAATGAAATTCGAGCTGTTCTAAATATAAATATTTTGGGTTGAACGAAAACTTTCAGATGAAAGAAAGATGGTTATTTAGAGGAAAATTCAAAACAACAAACAAGAGGAAATACTGAAATTGATATTGAAAGTTCGAAAGTTTTAAAATCATAAATTATCTCATCCATGAGTTTGACTCTGCTCTAGCTTCGATGTCTAGTTTTAATTTTGACACACTAAGGCTCGTATTTATAAAGCAATCTCAAGATTGAGAGCAATATTAAGTATGGATTTGACAGGTCGTTTTGTACTGAAATGACATTTTCTTATACGAACTCAAACTCGCTGTCACTCTTGAGAGCTGATTATAAATATGGGCCTAAAAATACATTAAAAATTTATATTAATTAAAGAAGCAAAAAAAAAAAAAAAAAGTTTTTCGTTCGCTTCGCCATTTTGATCTTTCCTTGAAGGTTGTTTCATCTAACAGATATTATTCGGAATCAGCAGGCAGGCATAAAGAAAAAAGACTAACATATTCTATGCCTTGAGTCAAAATACAAAGAAAATGCGAATCCGCGGATACGAGTCAGTAAATAATATATTCAAACATCATTTGGTATATAATGTTCTTTTGTGAAAATAAAATGGAATACCTACAAATGTATAGATTCCTTTCTGATTACAAGTAAAGGAAAAGAAAATCTGTTTGGGAGACTGGCAGCTATCCAAGATAATTTACAAGCCTTAGCAATTAGAAAGGAATAAAGATTTTCCTTCTTAGGGAATAATCCTGGGTTAAAACCGAGTTCGTCACGTCGGTGTTTTATTGTATTCCCTAAATCCAGGAGGCTGGTAAACAAGTCTTTATTAAGGGCATAGTTCAATGTTTACTCTTGAGCGAGATTTTGTAAGAATTACAAAAGACTTTGATGTTTTAATGAAATTTGAACTTTAGCATTACGTTTCAAATTAGTATAAATTTCATTTCAACTGCCGTGAGTTAGCCGTGGGCGCTGAAATTGTGCTTTTATCATATGTACGAGGCTTTGTTATTTGAAATATTTTGTAAACAAGACGTGTCTTGTTTATTCGTCTGTTTATCGCGTTCTTAATTATTTTAGATAGTAGGTATTTTACTCGTGTTAATAAAGAATGATTATGATTACTTATTATGTTTGTAGCTATTGGAATAGGGATGGTTTCATTGAAAATAACAGCCAATTTATCCCGCACTGTAATTAAAACTACTTATTTTAAATACCTACACTAGGAAGTGTAGAATTGAATTATTTCAAATACCTACTTCACTATTCAAATCTATATCCCTTCCGGTATTAAAATAAACGCGTTTTGTAGGGGACATTTTCCTTAAATGCTCCATAAGTATTCAGTGTAACTCAGTGGAATTGTTCCGATTAAAGCAGTATTGTAGTGAATTGAATACTCAAGGGGCGAGTTTAGAGTGGATGCGGGCAACAATCGGCAGCAAACAATTAATGGGAACAAAAGCGTGCACACTTCTCATTTCTCGGGTAGAGGGTTTTTTTTAGTGCAATTCTCTAAGTCGACCAACGATAGATCGATTCACGATAGTTCGACAGAACTGTAGATAGAATCACTTTTTAGTGGATTAACTTTAGAGCGAAAAACGTAAGATCGACATAATTTTTGATCGACAGCAATACAGCTGCGCAACGTTCGGCGCCGCAGGTTCGTTAAGATATTCCTGGATCTGAACGAGATCTAAAATTGGTCAATAAAGACGATGCAGACGATTATGGAGCATGTTTGCCTAGATAATGCCTGTTCGTTCACTCTTGCCTAGAAAAGGTCCAGGTTATATCGTTTCGGAAACAGATTTTAAGGTTCCGTAGTCTCCTCCGTTTCGGGACCCTTAACATTTCATCAACGTTATTAGTCTGCCCACGTAACTATAAGTATGCCCTGCCTCAGAAACTCTATAATTTGAATTGTATCAATATATACTTACCCCAAATTAGCGTGGCTGATACGCTGTTGGCCAGTTTTCTTTTTATTCAGTTTATATTCATAAATACGGCAGTAACTGATGAGTTTACTTATTCCTTTGTCCTCGAAGCTCTACGTAAATAGATTGAATTTTAATGGCTTCGCTGGAGCAAATAATATTGGTTACCGAGATGTGGTTTTAAATTTCAAATAAGGGCGTCTTTATTTCAATATTGGGAGTTTTGGAAGAGTTTTGGCTACTATACCTGTTAGCTGATTTTACATAATTATAACAAGATTTTATAATATGTGTACATTTTACTCAGATTTCTGTAAAACAATATCGAAGTTAAGGTGAGAAACCGAAAAATGCAATTACCTCTCAATTACCGTAATTTTAGGCATTTTACGTAACTTTGGTAACTGTAAAATTCAAATCTTGATTTCTTTAGGTACTCAAATTTTTGATTCGAAAATTTGATACCTACTTGAGACTTATTTTTAAATAGTTAGATAAGATATTATAGCAGTTTATTCATGTGCAATAAAAAAACTACAAAACAATAATAGGTATACAATTTCAACACTTAGCTATAAGTTGCTGTTGTAACTTGTATTGCCAAAGAAAAGGGGCTGACTCAGCATTTGTTGTAAGTATTTTAATAGTTATTATAATAATATGTTAACTTGAATTGACGCTATTATCATGGGATCCAGCAACAGTAATAGGTATTTATGTAGTTTATTGAATTGTGGTTAATGGTTATCTCCTTCATGCAAGTATGCCTGTGTTCATCGCAGCGTACCTCGCTGTGCTAACTCGCCGCACGTCACTGGCCAAACTCAAAACCGGTGGTAATGGAATGGAAACGCCAATGAATGAAATAGTCCAATCTAAATGATTGAATGTGTATGTTACGCACAATGCGCACAATCCCCGAAATCGCTCATTGACCGGAAAAAAGGAACACTTCGCGGATTGTGCATTGCAAAACAGCCAATCCGCGAAATGTCCTTTCGTTCCGACCAATGAGCGTTGTAAAATAACCAATCCAAGGACTGGCAAACGCCGAACGGCCAATTGCCGAAGTTGTTAAAAAACCAGGTGTAAAGGGATATTAAGACACCAGGTGTAAGGGACAGCTGATCACCTCGATGATAATTTCCTGGTCAAAGTTGTTCAGTTTCATGAACTGAGCTGAGCAGCCCCTATAAATTTTCGTTAAGCTGTCCTTTACACCTGGTATTTTAATGTCCCTTACACCTGGTACTTTAACGACTTCGGCAATTATATAATATCCCCTTCATGCAAGTATCTATGCCTGTGTTCATCGCAGCGTACCTCGCTGTGCTAACTCACCGCACGTCACTGGCCAAACTCAAAATCGGCGTTAATGCCAATGAATAAAATAGTCGAAGGTAATGAATGATTCAATGTTCTAAATTTCTTGCATAGTCTATAAAATTTTAATAGATTTTCCTAAATACGAGTTAATAGTTAAAGGTTAACTTCCATTCTTAAAATGTAAAACTCAAAAACAATAAAAACTAGTTTCACTATTGACAAACTGGACCACATTTTGGTTACGCGTGGCTTCGCGTGTCAGAAAACTATTAGTGTTTTATGGCAAATTTTCATTATTTTGAAAGCACCAATAACACTTTTGAAAATTGCTTACAAATTGCTACCTTTCCAGTTATAAGAAGCAAGAATTTTCAATAGGCTTAAGCCCCAACTCTGCTTGTAAAGTTTATTCCTTTCTAACATAGCGGACACATATTTTTTTGTAGTTTTCTCGTATTGAAAACTCACAGAACTAAACGTAGTCTCCATTCAAAAATAAAAGTACAGATGGCTTAATCTACATACACGTGTAGGCTGCAGGAAGACACCAAAGGAAACACGGTTTTTTTTATCACCAAACATGTATCGGCCATTAACTATCGGTCTCCGGGTTTTTCGCGTGGTGTGTCTATTGCTTTATCATTTTTGTTTTTATTTTAATTTTGTTGAGTACTTACACTGAATGCAAAAAATATGTGAAAAATATATTTGCAAATTCCCTAAGTGATATTTGAATAAATGCTCAAATCCTGCAATCAAAACAAATTAGCGGTTAGATCAATAGATCTCTATGTTATGTAAGATTATTATTACAAAAAATCCATTACGTCGAAGAAGCTTTACACGGGGTTACATACTGACCTTAGACTAAAGTGTAAGGAAGATAGAGCACAGGAACAAACAAATGACGCCAAAAATACAGGTACGAGTACAACATTAAAATACAAAAAGTTTTTTTTATTTCATAATATTTTTTATTTAATTTTAGATTTTATGTTTTTATTTTATTATTCATGTTTTATATTTTTATTTTTACTGAGACCATGAGCTCGATTGTAGATGCCATCGGCTAAAGCTTAAATTAAAATATATATCTTTCACTTTCAGACTATAAAAATTGAAAAAGGACTGGAGATCTATGCTCTCAGATTTTTCATTTAAAGTCTGTGACTTTATGCGTTATTCTTCACTTTAATCCGCCATCTTATGAAGTGGCGGACAAAAAGTGACAGATAGCGATAAAATACTGGAGAAACGTGCAAATGCGCGCCAAAATCTTGCGGACAAAGCGTAAAACCATAGAGCATAAATCTTCTGTCCTTTTTCAATTTTATTATTCTGATAGTGACATATAGACTTTAATCTTAGCTTTAGCCGGTGACGTCTAGAATCGAGCCCAATATATTCAGTCAGAAAAGAGTAATTCAATGTTTATGTTATATTTTGTTTTTTATGTACTATATCGAGAGCGCGTGTGTACCTAATTTGCACTACCCATTTAAGTATTCTTTTATTTGTTCGCGTTGCCACGTCTTCCTTATAATTTCGTCTGAGGAAGCACTTCAGTTAAACAAACACACCGGTGGAGTATGTGATCTCGCATATAAATGAAATTGGAACTTAGGCCTAAGCTGTTAATGGAGCCATGGGTCCACTTAAAGCCCCCGTTTTACCGTTCTTTTGTTGCTATACATACAATATTCCCTGAACGCGAATACAAAATTAATTAAAAAAATAAAAAGAACTAGGCAAGTACCTACGTGCCGGAACTACTAATTTACCTACATGATGAAATAAACATATTTTATGTTTTCTATACTTTGACACTAAAAATTTGTTCCTTGAATATTGTTCAGTTACAAGAGCATAAAACTCAAATACATTACATAAAATCTGATTAAAAAATATATAATTTGATACCTCAGTACTTGTATCAAAAGATTTTTTCGAAGTTATTTTTATAAACTTTAAGTATTTTTTTTTATACGTACACTTTGGATGAGATATTATCTAGTAGAAATCAAAAACAAATTAAATATTGAAAGATAATCCTAGCCTCCAGAGATGTAAAAACCTTTAGACTTAAAAAATATCAAGCGTGATCAAAATAAATTTGATTTATAGCTAAGTACGAGTCTTGAATAAAATAATGTCATCATAAATAAGTATTATTATTTAAAAGAGACACAAATGTTTATTGTTTTAAATATCATCATCATCAGCTCATATAACGTCCTCACGGAGGAGCACAAGCCTACCCTGAATTTAGGGCGATCAGGCCTAAGTCAACCACGTGGGCCCAGAACGGATTGGTCGACTTCACACACAACCTTTGAATTTCTTCCTAGGTGTGTGCACGATGTTTCCTCACGATGTTTTCCTTCACCGTAAAAGCACCGAATAAACGTGAAATTCGGAAACCGAAAAACACATTGGTACGTGGTGGGATTCGAACCACGACTCCACTACATCATCGGGCTTCTTGTTTTAAATATTGAAATGTATTTTTGACTCCGGAAACTGTTCGTTATTTACGAATAAAAGCTGCCGTCTCACGCTCGGCTTTTGTTTTTTTGTTATTAACTTGAATGACTCAACATTCACAAACAGCTTGACCGTATGCGTAATGATTTCTAGATTTTCAGTGACGTGTATTGTTTTACCTTGCTCTACAAATGTTAAACCCTTGACACAAGAAAGTTAAGAGCAGCAACACACCTGCGGAAGGATCGGTCGAGCCGAACCTTCAGTCGAGTACACATTACCCTTAACATCCTGTATGGTTACCACTAACACTCTGTATTACCATAACTCCTTATATAGCGCCGTATTATTGATCGTCATTCAGCGCGCCGAACAAGAATCCGCGTAAAAACGACTGTTCGGTCGGCGGATTGGTACTGTGTCGTATACGAACGAAGGTTCGGCCGCCGAAGGTTCCGTCACCGAACGTCACTGGGGAATATCTCACAAAGTGATAAATTAACAAATATCAACTTTGTGTTCCCCCATTAGGAATCGAACCCAAGACCTCCGGGCTCCCGTTCATGACCACTAGACCATGGAGCAGTCGAACGTGACTCTCAAGTATCAAGCAGCAGCAGCGTATAGAATCGTGTACCTTTTCGCGAATAAACACCATTCGTATAGCTAAATCCTTGCGAGCGTGAAGGCAAATATTGCACGAGTGCTTTTAAATAAACATCATTAATAAGGGAACCGTTCACGCAGATATTAAGGTACTTCGTAGAGCGAGATCGCGCCAATCTTGCATTTTTGGTGAAATAAGGTTAAGCTATTTTGTGAAATTAACCATATACTATCTAACAGAGTCACACGTTATTTGGGGAAATAAGAACTTAGACTATGACAAATTCGCCACAGCCGCTGCCCCTCGGTAGCTCAGTGGCAGAGCTAAGGAACTGCATTCCGAAGGTCGCATGTTCAAGTCCAGTCCGAAGCAAATTTATCATATTTTCTTTCCTTTACATTATATTAAAATTTTAATAACATATGCGTTACTAACTAATAATAAACATTAAAACGACTTGTTTTTAGTAAGTCAGGCAAAATTTAAGTACAAATGTTGCAATGGTCAAACAATGAAAAAATATGAAATGCCTTTTAAAACTTTAAAAATAGCACAAAAAGTAATAATTTATTTCAAGTTCATTACATATTTGCGGTTTATTGAATTAATATAATGAACGATCCAGAGTTCGCTCAACTTGACTTCATTGACGATGTTTTCGTCTCATTGAAACCCGATTTGCATATTTTTATTCACTTCAATAGGCTGACATTGCACTGACATGTTTATTCACTTAAATATGAACTCAGCTAGAACTCAGATTTATAAATATTTTTAGAGGGCATTAACCAAATAAGCGATGAAAGACAAAATGATTTTACTAAAACATTTTAGTTTTAAATTAATTATATATTGTTTTTGTTTGTTATTTCATCTAACCTAGATGTAAAAAAATCTGTTAACAACATAGTACAGGTATATTCGTAGGAAAACAAAAAACTTTTTATTCCTATTTTTATACCTATTATTTGACATAGGCTGAAATGTTTGTCCCATAGAACATCTTGTGTTTAAATATTTATTTATATATTTTTTTTACTTTTTTATGAAGTTTAAGAATCAATGTGAAGCTCTGACTCTCTGACGTTAATATTCGCCCACTCCTTGAAAGTTTTTTTTGGGAACATTATTCATTTGATGGGTAGGGACACTCTGAGAGAAAACAATTCAAGCTCGGTAAATATTTACTTATATATTTTTTCAATGCAAATATTTTAATGCAGTGCTTAGTTACGTAGTACTTCTTCTTTAATCACGTCACTGAAATCTTTTTTTCCATTTTATTCTAATATACAACGTGCTGTGCTGGTCTTTGTGATTTTACCTCAATCAGAGTTTCTTGATGTGATTTTTTTATCTTTATATTTTTGCAATTTTTTAGTTTTTTTATAAATATGCGAGTCATGCCAAAGGTTTTCTTTTCTTTTCAAATAAACAATCTCAATCTGTTTGTTTAGTTTCTTACGGGTCAAAACTTTTTGACAGAGGTGGGACGATAACTTTTTCAATTTGGATGTGATGCGGCACTGAAATGAACACCCGAGGTACCTAGTTCAGTTTGGACGCAGGCAACGATGAAAAAAGTTGCCCGTGGAAGTTTGAAACAGACAATCGGGTTTAGTTTAACGGGATATAGTGCTCTGTATACTTACTTATCAAATTGTATGGTTTCATATCTAGTTTTTTTTAAGAAGCATGACTACTAGGTACCGTTTAATTAAAGCTACTGAACCAAATTCTGAGCGATACCATCATAATAGAGAATATGCGATACTGAAAAAAAAATAGGTAGGTACCTAATTACCTACATAACAATGGTCAATTTATATGTGAAAGGAAGTTTAATTTGAAGACCTTTTTGGGGACTTAAGAGGATTAGGTAGGGACATGATAGAAATAGAACTTATTTTCTTAAACGGCAAAAAGAATGTCGAAGGAAAGATTTACGTAGATTTTGTCCTAAGATATTTTGAAGTAAAAAAGTAAGAGAAAATAGTTAATAGGTTAGCATTGTAATCCGTCTATACGGTAGGTACCTAATAGGTAGGAATTTTAGTTAGTAGCCAACTGTATCCCCGACTCTCTCTATCACCAATGGTCTAGGTATACTAGATCCCATACCATATCCATCACAAAAACAAGATAAAGGCAGCGTCAAAATGTCTATTTTTATTGAGCAGGAAAATACCTAACTTATTTAAAATTACGTCAACGCAACGTTATTTACAAAGACGTCTCGTCCACTTTATTAAAGGATATTGAATTTCTGTCGCAGGAATTTATCCAAACATCATCTTTCACGAGAAAAAGATATTTGAAAGATCCAAAGATCGTAAGCCTAAAAGCTTACGACATTATAATTATTATATACCTACTAATATATGCCACCTTCCAGTCATGTCATACTATCGTTTAGGTACCTGAATAATTATTATGGTATTCAAGACCAGTTTTTGTAAATAAAAGTTTTTATTAGACCAGACTTAGAATAGATAGCGCATATTCATTAAATAGCATGAAAACTGAGCGTGTCATTAATTATCTACCTACCCATGTACTAAAATTTCACGCCAGCCATTTTAACCTGTATTAAAAAATATAACGTTTAGTTAGGTACACGTTATTTTTACTTATGTACCTACCATTTATTTAGTTTATCAACGTTCGTCAAGTTAGATCATAACTAGGCAAACTTGAACAGACGGATTTCGGATATCTAGCCTACTCTTATTCTGTGGTTTCAAGCAACAATTTTGATCTTGGTTCACAAAAAAAGGTTATTGTTGAAAATCGTAAAACACAGTATTTTGCTAGTGCCTTTGAAAACATAATGATTAGTATATAAAATTCGCATGGAGCTGATGTGTTACTGTTGGAGCTGATGTGGTTAAAAAAAAGTAATTCACGATGATGATGAGCATTTTCGCTTGATTTATTATTTGTATTCCTATCCAAGGTGTAGAATAAGCACCTCATCCTGCAAAACAGACTAGTCAAACAGATTTAGGACATCCATTACCGATTTCATTCAACAAGGAAATGCTCAGTAATTACGTGAATGTTTTTGGAATAAAGTTAAATTAGTGCTCGCTTTGCGTGCTAAAATACATCCCCAATTAAAAATGGGAGTAGTACGTAATTATGTAGGTATCTCATTAGTCTACAACTTTAAATTAGCAAAAATAACCCAAACGGTTTTATTTCCTATATTAAAATTAATATGATACTTTTGCGCCGCAATTTTACCCGTGGCTTAATAAGTTTTCCCGCGGGAATAGATATTTCCTCGCAGTAAAAAGTAGCCTAGCTCAAAGTAAACATTGCTTTCTAATGGTGAAATAACTTTTGAATTTGATCCAATACTATTGAGTTTATTCTTTACAAACATAGATTAAAAATCCAAAAATATATAAAGAAGTTTTACCGTAGATAAAGTATCCTAGTCCCAAAGGAATAGGTACTCATAGGCTCGTATTTATAAAGCGATCTTAACATTGAGATCAATATTGAGTATTGATTTGACAGGTCGTTTTGTACTGAAATGGCATTTCTGATACGAACTCAAACTCGCTGTCACACTTGAGAACTGTTTATCAATACGGGCCATAGAATTGGCATCGTGATCCAGAAAACTAATAGGTTCTATTTATGTTTTTATTAATTACATAAATATTTATGACACAATAACTCCGTGCTCTTGTATACAAATTCAAGTCCCTCTTGAATAATTTCGAAGCTGTTTGTTTCCATTAACAGTGAGCCAGCCACAAACGACAGGTCAACGCGCTCTTCTAAATTGGAATTTACTGCAACAAACCGGCAATTCAGAAACGCGACACATTCAGTTACTCTCACGGAGTTTTGAGTTAGCAGAATAGAAACCTAGTAGAAATAATGCTAAGGTACTATTCGAAGTTGGACTCTTCCTAACTTGGCTGGCTAAGACATGTGGAGAAGATGGGAGAGGATCGAGCCGCATAGAAAGCCTCTCTTGGTCAACCTTCCGGACATCGCCCAGGGGTGCGTTCAAGATATCGCTGGAAGGATGAAGTCAAGAGATGTCCGACTGGTCAGAATTGGCACAGGACTAGGGAAGAATGGCGCACTTGGATGCCAAGATCCACTTCGGGTCGCTGAGCCAGCGAAGTTAAGTAAGTAAAACGTCTTCAAACAAAATTGGCCTTATACCCGCATGATACCTTTGAGTTACGATTCGCTAAGTAGGTACGATTTTCGAAACGAGGTTTTCAAGGCGTTAAGTAGAAGGTTGCATGAAGACATTATTTACCGATCCTTGATTTTAACCGACTTCCGAAAAAAAGGAGAAGGTTCTCAATTCGCAAGAGTATAACAAAGAAAAAATGCTCTCTTTTGATAATGTTGCTAGGGACATCCGTATTCTTCTTTCTTAGTAGGTATATTATAATGATATATCAGCTGATCGACTTAAAACAAAGTTTCACATTTAAAAGTCGTTCAGAATATTTTGGACACAAAAGCTACTTACACCATTTTGCTAACTACGGATGTGTACAAAAATATTTTTTTTGCTGTACTAATTGGTATAAGTAGGTACTTTACAAACACTACCTAAAAAAATGCGAAGTATATACGACCATTGATCATGCTAACACCGGATTCAATTACTACGTAGATACGTGGGAGGAATAGCTGCGAGCCTCGTTCGCTGTGTGGAAATACGTTGTGGTCTGATGCAGTTTAAATCTCCAATTCGACCCTGATCATTATCCCTGTACATGGGTAGGACATACAGTTAAGTTTTTATCCTTCATGAAGTAGGCAGAGTGTTAATGAGTCTATAAAGGATTGTGATCGATGCTTACTTAATATTTATTTGTTACATTTTAAAGCTAAAATGAAGGGATGACTTGATAATAATGAAAATATTTATATTTATAATGCAGATAGGCACTTTACATACCTACCTATCTAGACATTAGCTGAAAGGCTTAGGGCCGTATTTATAATCAGCTCTCAAGAGTGACAGCGAATTTGAGTTCGTATCAGAAATGTCATTTCAGTACAAAACGACCTGTCAAATCAATACTTAATATTGCTCTCAATCTTGAGATCGCTTTATAAATACGAGCCTTAGATTACGTCACTAAGCTACTTTTTACCGCGTCCCGAGGTAGATTTTCTTAAAATCTGATCCTCTTAAGAGGTCCCTAAGCTTAGGAACCCCAGAACCTTTAGGCTGGTTGGTATTTTTTTTCTAGGTTTAACTTATTCCTTACTACCCTTTGGCTAAAATAGTATAACCCCTTATTAAATCAAAATCAACGTCCTGAACAAATTGTAGATGTAGTTCCACGTTGTCAGCAATTATAGTACGTAATTAGTCGTAGTTAGTGTGTAGTTAATTATAATTTGGTGAGGCAGTTATGAATATTTTATTTGACATCGAACCAGGGTGTGGTATGGTAGTTCGTTTAATTGGCAGCAATTATAAGAAAAATACCAAGCGTATGTCGAACTCGCACGTTTTTTTATATATTTTTTTGGTGACTACTTTTCAATTTTGAAAAGTAATAAACAGTTTTATTATAGGTGAAACAAAATGTGAACCACTCACCATACTATGGCTAGAAGATTAATTGATTATTCGAATTGGCAAATGGGTTGTCGAAACACGTAATGGTACCACTAGAGACGTATTGTAGCTAAACCTAATACGTACTTTAAAAAAAAGTCTCTCATGTGTAAGTAATTTTCCTGAAATTTCCACTCTTCAAACAGAAATACAGAAGTGCTGAGAATAGATAAGTGAGAACACCCTTGGAACTTGACTCGTAGCTATTTTATTACTTACTTGTTGTAGAAGAAAGGCATAGTAAATCCACTTTTATTCCAAGAGAGCTTTCCTGTTACATTTCAAAAGATGAATTTTTCAATCGGAAAGGAGTGGAACAAACTATATTGCTACTTTGGAAGATGAAATACTTAAATACTATTGGTATGTATTACCTATGAAAAAGTGTTACACGTCAGGTATGTTTAATTCAGATTTTTTAAAAGCTGCGTTAAAAATAGACACCCTGTACAATGAAAAGTTCCTATAATTCTTGCAAGTACTTAGAACTTTTCTGTATCTTTTATTTTGGTCATTCTCGAAGCTTTTCCATACTATTTGGCATTATAAAGTCCGGGCAGGCCAGGCAGGGGTAATTGTGGTGGGTGCTAGCCGCCGGCCCACAAACTGTGGCTTTCGGTCTGCAGTTGCCCGTATTCGACACCTGTGCCGTAATTGCACGAAAGAAGCATTATTTTTAATTTGTTTTGGCCCGTGCCGTACTTACCTTTACAAAAAACAATTGATTCCTTTTTTTTTATTCCTGTGCTCTGCTCACAGGACCACTCAGAGTTTGACCAAAGTGTTGGATTCGGCGCTTTTACAGTGAAGGATAATATCGTGAGAAAACTTGCACCCACCTAGGTAAAAAGAAATTTTAAGGTTGTGTGTGAATCGACCAATCCATGCTGGATCCACGTGGTTGACTAAAATGCCAGAACGCCATATTCCTAGGCTCGTGCCCCTGGGTGGGTACATTTATGTATGGTTTATTAGATGATGATGATCGGTGTATTTATTTTATACCGGGTGTAAGGGACAGCTTCCCGCAAACTGATAGAGGTTGCTCAGTCTACAAAACTGAACAACTTACACCAGGAAATTCTTTCAGGAAATGAAAAAAATATTTGACTTTCCCATACAAAATGACCACCTCGATCAGACAATTTGTATGGAAAAACCAAAATTGTTTTTTCATTTCCTGAAAACGAAATTGTGGAAACAAATGAAACGAACATTCTAGCTGCCGTAATAACCCAACCCTAATTTTATTTAATTATACAGTATGCAATGGCATTATGTTCAAAGAGCAGGGAAAATTGTGAAAATGTTTATTTTGTTACAGGAATGTACCTAGTAACTTTGAGGAAAGTATTCATTACGCCTACTCTAAAAATGTAAAATCCAATCACACTTTTTTGCACAGCTGTGTTGTACGTACTCTGGAAAACATTTTAGCTAAAACAATTTATTCAGTCAGGCAGTATATTTTATTGACTGACATTTATTTCTCCTGAACAAGAATCGGTACAACGGTAGGTATATTTATGGAAATGTCGTTCCCCAACTCTTTTACGTAGTTTTAGAGTCAACAATAAAAAAAGCTTTATGGATATGAATTTTAGAACCGCTTCTTGTCATATTTCACTGCACTCGCCAAACCGCCTGCCAAGCGTGTAGTATCAAAAATAACCCAAATGAGGAGAACTAAACCAACTCTTATTTTAGTTAGGGTTAGTTTTTAAGGCACTTAAGCCTTTGTGATGAAAGCAAGAAAAACGAAACGCATCGGTTCGTCGTTTGTTGACAACTGTTTCGTCTTCACTGACTCATCAGATACGGAATTTGCCCGTATGACAGTTGGTTTGCAAGTGCTTCGCTCTTGTGAGCTTAGCTGGTTTGGATCGGAACGGAATCCAACTCTTTAAGAGAAGCCGGTTAGGCACAATCTCCGCAGAGTGGTCCTCCCCCGCAAGGGGGCCTTTCCCACGTGTATCCCTGTCGAGAGTTAGGGTTGTTTGTTACAACAGTGATGCTGGTTTTACTTATGTTGAATAATTATATGCAAAATCAAAGGAAAAAGTATAAACGCGGTAGGAAAGATTACCTACTCAGTGCCTTTTCGAATAGGAGACTTTTAAAATTCTTGACCACTTGACGGAAAAATATTTGACGAACATTAATCGAAAAAATAAATATTTCTTTTACGAAAACACTGGCTGATTTTCAATTTAGGCCACGATCACTCATTCGCGATTCACCACACGGGGTCCATCAATATAAATTCAAATTCCGAATGCCGAGCCTTCCTGTTTTCACCACCGACGACTGACCTTGTTTCCCGTTTCTCTATCTGTCAATTTATCACAGGAACTGTGGGTGGCCTTTATTCCTCGTGCATTATATTTTTCATAATAATAAAAAAAAGCAATATTCTTCTTGATTTAATCAAAGGCTCGAGACTTCCTTTGACATTATCGAAATTCTTTGCAACCTTTTTTGTGTTGTTACTTTTATTAAAGTGTACCCTCCCGACCTTGCCACATGGTTTTCTTATAAAGTTAGTGTTCGTTGATATATAAATAAGCTCTACCTGCTTGCTTGCTTTACGATTTTTTTGTAAGTATTTTTGTTAGCAAAATCTTAAAAAAGTACAAATGTGAAGCGCAAGAAAAAAATTGCAAAACAATCACGATTAAGCCTTAAGTGGATTGCTTAGATTCATGAATAGTTTTGTAGTAACTAGTACGTAATTTTTATTTAACCGTTGCATTCAACATGTCAACATAAACAACTGCCCTAGCGATCGCCTAGAGCTACCTCAATAGTTAAACTTGACTCTCTAGATATATTAAAGATCCCAGCGGTATGAAATAAAGCCAAGAATAAAGCGTATCCTCAAAGTTTTATTTATCCAGTGGCGTTGTTTGCAACTAAACTTATTTCGCAGCTATAAATTCTCTCTTTCACGAGGTAAATTGTAATAAATAGCGTAGTGATAGTCGTAAAGTTACGGAATGACTCTGCTGATGTTCTGTTTTTGTCCACGTTTTTCTCATAAAATTTAGCATCATTAGATAACAATCATAAAACTTCTTTTACTGCCGTCTCTGGGGTGACTTTCACCTGTGACCAATACTTAATATGGTGCCTGTTTATTGTTCATGTACTTATTTCAAACGCAAATGTGATTCGTCTACGAGTTAAGCATTCTTTTTTATTTTTGCTATTGACTCTGTTAACGCCAGATAGAGTCGACGATAGAGTGAGATTACAATGCTCACATTGAAAGCATTCTTAAAACTTTTCGGCCCCAAAATCCAATAAGTGTGATCCAAAATACGAGTAGGCAGCTTCTTGAAAAACCTACTAATTAGTATCCTGTTATTTTAAGCGTACTTTTTGTAATACCTTTCAGAATTGAACTAACTTGAAAGAAAATATTCAATTCCTTTATGAAAGGATACGGGGCTAAGGAGTTTCAGTAAAGTTAAGTGAAGTAACTGAAATAAGTTAACCGAGGCACAATTCACTAGCTCAAGTAATACGTGCAGCTTTTACCTCCAGGGGGCAATGCCCGTAAACCGTAAATGCCGTAAACTCCACAAACGATGCTCATTTTATTTTACTTCACAGCTCCAGTTTTAAACCAAAGAATTTACGCCCTACGTTTAAACGTATCTTAAGAATGGAGCTTGAAAAGCTGATCCTTAATCCTAGAAGAACTAACTGTGCACTTGGTAACGCTAAAACTATCAAACTTTTAGATATGAATATCGTCAAACAACTATTTATGTCAATTTTCTGTCTACTCGAAACCAAGCAAAAAGGTGGAGGCAGTGTAGCCCTCATCCAAGTTTTTTATTCAGTAGGTATCGTGGATTCTGAATCATGACAATTTTATTCTTTGTCCAATAATCCGGCTCCCGTGGCTCTAGGTACAGACTATTAGAAAATTGTGATATGTTGAAATAAACTCTTTTTTTTTTTTGGCATTACTAACTAGACTTCCTGCACAAAAATTGCAGTCTCTTTTAATTATAATTATGCCGTTAGTTTCAGTCCTGTTAGCAGTGTTACAACGCGATTCACAATTTGTATGGCTCAAAATATTATTTAAGTAAGGCTACACTTTGAATACTTCGAACAGCTTTTCTTAGAGAAATTAACACATAAATCTAAAAGTATCTTTTCAAAATTATCTTGAAAAACAATTACCTATACAAAAAATAATTTAATATTATAAGACGCTTTTAAACGACGTCCCACTCAATCTAATAGATAGACAGCCTAGACATAAAAAAAATACAGTTTAACATAAAATATTTACTGGGAAATTAAATATGACTGCCAAGAAAAAAAAAGGTTTGGCTGTTCCCATGCAAGGATCCTCATTATTATTCTGCGAAAACCCTACAGATTTAGCCAGTCCAATATTGGATACCACGTTGGTAACGACTAACGACCTCCGTAGTAGCAATATAAACCTGAAAAATCCCTGGATTCGGGCAAAATTCGCGAACCTTAATAAAAACAATTTATCAACTGGGGCTTTATACAAGAAGCAGCTCATGTTCCTGGTTTTAGAAAACATTCGGACGAAATAAAGTAGCAGCGAATTTGAGTTAAGTTTGGGATGTTATAAAATACCAACTTAAACCAGATTTTATGGAAAAGGAGTTATAGCCATGATAAATATGAGTCACAGTATTAGTATAGAAAAACTAGCTACATACTTACAATTTATACTTACTTGCGATGGTCGGCATTTAGTAAAACTCCATATTTATAATGGTGTTATTAAAACTCTTGTACATAACTAAATACCAAGGTATATAATTTATGATTATTATAAATTATACTTAAGTACGTAGGTATAAGTCTATACTTACAAAACCTTATGTGTTGCCACAAAAATTTAGCTTTTTTAGTTTCCATGAACACTGTTAAAACTTTCCAAGTGTTTCATACATTCGTTATTCATAATGACTATAGTCACACTTTATGGGGTAAGCAAAGAGCATAGCCTAATAGCCTAGTAGGTAAAATGCTTTCGCCACGTGTATGTAAATAAGGACAAAAAACCCCTAAAGGTTCAAATAGCTAGGATACGTCATATTTCGTTAGGGACGATCAAAACCGAAGGGACTGTTACACAATAGTAACAAAACGAACGGTATTCAATAGACTTGTCAGACGATAATGTTTTGTTGGGACCAATGGACATTAATAATGATCACCTTTCAAAAAAGTTGGAGCTGTATGGCTGTACCTTTTTGTCTACCTTAGGCCCGTATTTATAAACAGCTCTCAAGTGTGATAGCGAGTTTGAGTTCGTATCAGAAATGTCATTTCAGTACAAAACGACCTGTCAAATCCATACTTAATATTGATCTCAATCTTGAGATTGCTTTATAAATACGAGCCTTAGAGTGCCTTAGGTATCTAAAGTCTAGTATTTAACGCTGTTGTTTTTTGTTGCTTTGTTTCTGACCTATTTCTAAAAATAAACAATGTATGTTAGAATAAATTGTGAGATTTTCTATCTAGTAGAGCTCGATTAATAGTTCTAATATAAAACTTACATTTCAAAATCGTTAATTTGGTTCAAAATGGCAATGCCTTATATAAATATTTATAATGCAAAACCAACAGTTTCTACAATACCCAACATCACTGTTTTTATTTTCACTTTTAGACATAATTTTCATGCATCCTATTTTCTGCACGTCTGTTGCGTCCATTTCTTGCACTCTAGCTATTTAATTCTATAATAGAATACTGCATTTCCAGTGCACGAACTGCACTAGCAATAATCTGTTAGATACTTAAGTCGGTTGACTGTTTTGTTCTGTTTTGTATGGAAAAAAGTGAGCTACGGTCCTGAAAAACAATATTATAATATTGAATTAAGAAATCCTAGAATTAAGAAGGAAACTAATCATACATACATACATTTAATCACGCCTTTTGTCCCTACTGGGGTAGGCAGAGCGTAAACGACCCAAACAAAGGTCGTTCTGCCACGTCTGACAAGTTTTGAGGGTTGTTCCAAATACATCAGTATAACTACTTGTACTATACGATGAGAAATATACCTAAAAGTTTAAAATAAAAATAAAATACGAAGGTCAGAAACTTTCCGTCCCTTCCTAAAGGAATCCTAATATATTTTAACCCTCGTTTGTACGTTTCCCTACCGTACATAACCGTCTAAGCCTGCTTGAAATCTTCAAATCCCATGTGGTAAGTCAAACGCAATCACCACCCTTCCTAACAAATGAACAACATTTGTACGTCAGTTATCTGGCCAGCAAAACGTTCCGTTAATGGATAAGGCCCATAAATCCAAAAGATCCCTTTCTCGTTCCATCCAACAGCCATCAGTCTTTGAGAACCTTCACAGTTTCACACGCTCTGTATGTCGGGATCTTTTCAGATATATGAACATTGTATGTAGGAGAAGAGTACCTACCTATCTATACACCCCTTAAGAATGATCGTATTTATAAAGCGATCTCAAGTTTGAGTGCAATATTAAGTATGGATTTGACAGGTCATTTTGTACAGAAATGACATTTCTGATGCGAACTCAAACTCGCTGTCAATCTCAAGTGCTGATTATAAATACGGGCCTAAAAGAAAATTGTACGAATTAAGTCTTTAGGATTATTTTCATCACGTTTCTAAATATGGATCAAATATCTTCGAGCACTTTGTTGATGTTGTATTTTGAATAGTATAAATTGATGATCAAATTCTAGAGAGAAATGGTTTCCCAGTATTTATTGCTGCTATTTTACCAGGCGTAACTCCAGAAGCTTGTTATCTGAGAAATAAACTGCAGCCTCTCTTCTATTGATTTCCAATTATTGACAGAGAAAACACGGTGAATGTACCGAAGTTCCAGACAGGCGAAGATTTTCGAGTTTAAAGAAGAGGAAGCCCTCAAGCTATCTAAAACAGTTGAGTCAGTTACCTATTGTTCTACTTACTGAAGGGTATTAAAATTACAACGTACCAAATTCATGATTATTGTAAAAGAAACTAATACTACCTTATGAAGTTACTCGGACTCGAAGTCGTTAGCCCGTCATGGCTCATGATGACGATCATGATCTTTTTGATGTGATTTTTACAATTTTAATTTTAATAACACCAAACAGTTTGCCTTTGAAAAGTGTCGCAAGTAAAAATCTTTGCATCATGAAAATAAAATTTAAACTTTTATACTTTTTTTTAAACTTCACTAACTAGACTGTGTTTATCGGCTTTGAAACTTTATACAACATTGCTATAAATAAATAAAGCTGGGAAAGAATACTTGACTGGCCAAGCGCGTATCGAGATGATGCACAAAGGTGTTTTTTTTTTATTTTTACAAGTTTTTTTTCCCTAGTGCATTAATTGTTACAAGTAGACTAGTTGATTGTGATTACCATTTTACCTCTATCTACAGGATAAAAATAATGAGCACTAATTACATTACCAAAGTAGGTACTTATACTGACAATTGTAAAAAAAAGTAAATCAAATGTGCAAACATTAATGTCTTTGTTCGTTTTTAGAATACCTAGCTCTAGGTACATTCCAAAAAAACAGTGTTAGTTAGTACGAGTACCTACATAAATAGTCAACTTGTTTCGCGTCTAATACTAATGACTACAATTTATTTTTAGTAAAATAAATGAATCAAACAAAATGAATATGTTTTTCATCATCAACTTCCCTAAATCTGTGCAAATGGCGTTCGAGTTATCCATTTGAATTCTAAAGGGGTTTTTAATTTTGCTTGATCGAGCAATGGACTGTATGAGCAGATCGTATCGCAAATACATGATGGAATCATAATTATTAAATTCTCGAATTTGCCTTTTTTTGTTCCCCAATGTTTGTTTTCATGAGTGGGATTCATGCAAATTCAGAAGTAGGTACAGTTACTCTTTAGGTAGGTAGTACCAGGCCTGTTTCACTCCGGACTTTAGGTACGGAACAGGTTTCCGCCTAAGGCCGCCCAAAAATGGCCGGCCTAAAGCGGGCGGGTTGTCAATGTCTCGGTAAAGGTTCAAATTCAAATCTGCCTTCTTTATTCGTTGCCTCGCTCCGAATTGTGTCGCGCGGAAGCCAACCCTACTACATTTACTTCACGTGTACTTGTGTGCGTATTTTTCGCTAATTGAGCGGGCGTTGTAGGGGAGTGAAATCTGTATCGTTAGATACTATTCATTATTCCGTGGTAGTACTTACCTAGATGTCTACTACAAAGCAGAAGTTCAACAATCAACTTCTCGTTAATATTATGAATTATACTAATGAAATTATCCATTATATAATATCTATGGCTCCTACTACACCTAACACCAACACACAATGTGAACCCGCTGTAAGAATGTTTTGGTACATAAATGTGCAGTAGGTACCAGAAATGTTAGGAAAACTCGCCATAAATTGTCAAATATTTATACAAAAATATTCAAATAACTTAGATATTTTCTTACTACATTGCTGATAACAAAATTTTCTAGGCAATATATCAGTTTACTCAAAGTTCAAAGCCGTTAACTTTGTAATATGATTTTTTTCGGAGATCGCTAAAAATAGCTCATAAAGTTTTCTCATATCATTCGCTTTAACGTTTTAGGTATATTTATAGACTGACTATGGCGGTTCTGTGGTTTGGGCTTTGCGCTCGGAGGTCGATATTGTGAGTTCGATTTCCAAATCAATTTATCACTTTGTAAAGTTGGGTGCTTACTGCTACAATGAAAAGTACATACATAATGTTTATGATTAAAATTCGCTATCAAATTAATCGTCACTGCCAAAAATAAACAGAATTAATATGAATCGCACTTCCTTTTCTGATAATGCTTGTTTTGTTTAGGTACGTATCAAAACACAGACTATGTTGTATAAAGCCGGATTTTTTTGTCTAGTGAAACTGATAACGATAACGATAAGCATTTACCAGAAAAAAAAAATTAATAGGAAAATAATAATGAAATTGCTTTTAGACCATCAAGCAAGCTAAGTACCAGCAGTCCAGCAATCTCAATGTGACCACAAGAATACTGAAGAAACTTGGTTTACTCTTTTTTCTTTGTCATTGTAGGGGATCTTCAATTTCTAAAAGTCGTGTTGGACCAACCTTTATTTTGTGTTGGTTTGACCCATAGACGAACGTTTTCTAAAAACCATATCCACATTATTCCAGCTTAATTATTTATAATGCTTACGGAGTACAATGTCAGGAGCGTACGATAAAACATAATTCTAGGTCAAGTGCAATGCCCGCGCGCATGAGTAGATGGTTATTGTGTCGTGCTGATTATTTTTATTGACAATATTTTGTTTGTAATTGATAGCTTCATAATGAGAGATGGACAATGGCCCCTTATTTATACCCGAAAACCGAAAACATACAAAAATAAAGAAACGATGGACTTACATGACTTTCTTTGTGAATTTAGACTAACTTCACACTTTTCTTGTAAAAAACGAAACAGATCGATGTTTATCCCTATAAAATGCCGTCGGATGCAAATGTCAAATCGACGAAATGACATTAGCATCCGATCTCAATAGGACACCGTGTAACGCAATCGTAGTAGGTACTTAGGTGCTTATAAACGTATTGATAAACCTATACTTATACAGAAAAGCTACCATCATTCACGAATTGATGACGAAAGAAACTTTTAAACAAAAGGATTGTGTTCTATTGTCGCGGACGTTACTCGTCAAAAAGTTTTACTTATTTGACTTGGCGTCGAGTGTCGGTTACAGTAAAAGGTCATAAATATTTCACACCTACTAAGTTTGAATTTTTTAGAGCGATCAATGGCAGCAATTTGTAGTTGCAAAAAAACGACTATAATATAAGTCTATACCAGTAATTTTCTATCATGAGAGAACAGATAGAGACGGCATCAGTCAATGACGGCAGGGTCAATGTGCAATATTCGTGACCCCGTACTGCTGAGGCTGAAGGCTGTATTATTGTGTCTTTTGTTTGTGCAAATTAATTACGAATCTGTCAAATGTTGCTAATTTGGAATTTGTATTATTATAATTAGCTTTGAGTTGTTAAGACAGAGTTTTTATGGACTCTGGCCTTGAACTTTCTTATACATTTTATTATAGAAGAAAATACTTGAAAAGTTCAAAATAATCTTCTTTCTATCTTTTATATAAATTATTGTTAACCGTTTACTTGATCATCGTGTTAAATTTTAACGATAGATAATTACATCGGTCTCAAGTTTCCGTTGCAGTAATATTTTGATTATAGAGCTAGGTTTACCTCCTAGCTTTGTTCAAATAAAACGCAACAGGTCCATCTATTACTTGATCTACCTCTGACTGGATCTACAATAGTGTGTTTGTTTTATTGCATTTGGTCGAGAAGAGAAGCTTACAGTACAGGACCGGTAATATTGCACATGCCTCCTGCCTCCGTGGTCTCCGGGTCCTGGGTTCGATTCCCAGGGGGGAACACAAAGTTGATATTTGTCAATACTTTGTGATATTTTCCCCAGTTTGGTTAGGACATCGCAGACTGAATAACCTGATTGTCTGGAAAAAAGATCCCAGTCGCTGTCTTTGATAATACACAAACCATGTCAGAGGCCTATTGGCTGTGCTATTAGGCGGTTTAAAAACTCTGACACCAAGTTTAATCGGGTCGATCGGTCGATTAGGAAATGTAGTTACTTAAATTAATATTAATTAATTATCTAGGTCGACATCTACCTAGAGTTAGTTGGTTAGAGCCAACGCAACTTGAATCACAATATAAGAATAAAATCGTATCCCTTCTGCAACATGACTCAATAGTGTCAACATCTAACAAAGCTGAGCCGAGTGCAAATTCCAATAGGTAAATAGGGCTTGTTTATGTTTATTGTTCCTTTGCTTACATGTTTCGTGTTTGTAAACAAGTTTGGTTTGCAATTGCAGATAAGGTTTATCGGTTTATTTATTAACATACAAGGTGTAAAAAATACTGCAAACCGATAAAATAATAAACTTACATTTTTTTTTTATTTGGTAAAAATAAAAGGAGAGAAAATTATGAGGAAAAAATTATGACTCGATAAATCAAATATTCTCTCTACATAAGTATCGACCTCAATGTTCCATCTGTACTCGTATACGTGTGATTTGTGTACTTTTATTACACATATTTTTTTTCTTTGATATTGTTTATCAATTTATAGTAATTGGAACATGCAGTTTGAACCGTCTCATTTCTATCATATCTTTTAGTATTTAGACTGCCTACAAGACCTTTGACCTAACTATCAGTCATACGAAAAAAAAAAAAAATTAATACTAATAATTGGAGTCATTGGAGTCATTTTTGTTACAATACACTACCACTACTACTCCGAAAATTGACACCTTATTAGTACAGAAATAGTATATTATGCATCGAGGGAACAAAAGGGAATTATGACAAGAATCCTGAATATAGACACCAAAATTGACACCTTATTAGGAAGTACTACAGAAAACTTTTTACCTACTACAACTACAAGGGCGAAAACATAAAAGGAAAATTTGAAACGTATGCAAAGTTATCAATCGCTATTAATATCTGAGTGCATTCAATTGAGGGAAGTGATACCGCATATCAAAGAGACATTTCCAACGTGACTAACAACGTGGCTAGCCTAGACTAGTGCAGCTCGCGTATTTGCAGATAAAACTATTGTTTAGCATTTTCTAGTACTATCTACAGATTGTTCCCGCAAATCTGCACACATTGTTCCTCTTGCTACAGATTTGCTCTTGACTAAAAGGTCCGAGTAACTAAATAAGTCCGGGTCAATGCAGCGATGTGTGTGTGCTTTTTGATACTAGTTTTGCAGCAACTAAATCCGACTTAAAAGTAGGTTGGATGGGCAAAAGAACGGAAAAGAAAATTGTCAATAAGAAAACCTCCAGGCTCTAGTATACTGCTTGCTTGCATCAATTTTATAAATGCTATAAGTAGTACCTACCTATATAACATTTATTAGCAATGTGTAACGTACATACTTATAGGTTTCCTTTTTATGGAAATCTATATGGAAAAACTTTGACGCGAACAAACCTGCGAGCGGGAAAATATTATAATAATAATGACTCTAACATGTGACAAACCACGTGTTAGTGTAGTATGTATTATGATATGATATGAATATATAATATTATAGTTATATAAGAATCTAATATTATTGCATAGTATAATGACACGCGTGGATGTGATGATGATTCCTAATAATAATAGACGTTTGCAGATAGGCAAAGGTATTATGATGATAAAAAGTCCTGATATAAATTTTTGTAAAACATAAACTTTCTTCGACCCTGTATTCCGTAATCCGTTTATATGGAGTATGTTTTTCTTCTTTGTAACAGGTTTGCTCTCGTCTAGACTCAGAATACTTAGAGGCTTTTTCATAAACAGATGCGACAACAAACTGCTTTGATATACGGCTCTAGGATAGTTTAATCCGACTTATCCTCAGGCAAGCCTTACTTACTTACCTACTTAATTTACAAGCTCAGTGGCAACCTACTGAATAAACGGGTTTCTTTCAACGGACTGCGTTGTTACATAAAATACGACCAATTAAGGGAAGTGATGCTAACAAATTAGTCATTATCTTCTTCACGTGTGGGGCAATGTGTCTGGTCGTCTGTCTCTCGAACTATGACCACTATGACGTCATAATGGAGACTCCCAGCGAAGAAGCGCATGCGTTTGATTGTGGTCACATTTCATCTTGAAGAAGGGCTCCTTGTTTCTGTTATCACTGTAGAGTCGATACTCATTCAGTAAGATAATGCTAAAATTATTTCTCAATATAATATATTCAGGAAGCTCGTGGGAATTTCCACTAAGTATTTTGCCCCCGCATTATAAATGATGTCTATTAATGGTAAAATAGTTACAAACCAGCAAGTTAGCATTTAACAGGCAGTTAAAACTTGCAGAAGTTTGTCGATGTCTTTGATTTTTTTTTTTTAAGAAATAGAGGTGGCGTGACAAACTGATACGTGTTTTTCATAAAACTAATAGAATGTGGTTTATCCTGTGCGATTATCGAGAATTTCACTATGTTAATCTCGTAAAACAAAAGAGTGATTGAACCCACAAGACATTATTCTAAGCTAGTAGGAGGTAGAAGTACTTACTACTTAAATTAATGTGTCTAGGTATCTTTTGCATATGTTGACAACGTGCCTGTCTTTTGAGCGTGAATAGCATGCATAGGTATCGTGCAATATTCAATAATAGATAACTTTATTTGGGGTATTTGGGTTTCTTCCACTGACATTATTTTTGAATTTTTTTTTTTTATCTTTACTATCTACTAATACTGAAACCGGTTTAGAATAGCATCACCCCTTCTTTACCAACGAGTGATCTAAAATGATCCAAGGATTAGGCACATCGGCAGCATTTATGCAGCAGCTATGCCAGGGCTCTTTATTGTATGCTACAAGTGTGATGGTTAAATCTGCCATAAGCCGTAATAAGTATGTTGAGTATAAACACAGCATTATAATGGATATCGTAAAAGCTGATCAGGATTAAAATCAGGGAAATTACACAAACATTACCTACTCGAGCACGCACTCGCCGTACAACCAGCTGCCATACCTACTACCTATAGTATATTTAGTATACAACATTTAGAATATTTTAAAAGATTCATAAATTTCATCTTATCTTGCACATTCTATGTTTTTCTATCACTCCCAGTCCAGCATGGAAGTAAGTAAGCCCTCCTGTGTATAATTTATATGAGATAATTAATAATTCTCCGATATACTCTACGGCCGGTCACTGACTCCTAAGAAACAAGGTTCACTCTAGTTTAGAAGCTCAGGGGCATTTAACTTGATATAGTACTCAACTAACATTGTTAAGATATAACTCTGTATTTTACTTACTATAATAATATATGTTAAGTTGTTGTTTTGATTGATTAAATGTTAACGATGGATGAGAAAAGGACAAATTAATTGGATATTATGTTAATCCAATAAATATATGTATTTTACCTAATTGCTTAATTAAGTTGTTAGTTTTCTTTTAGCTGCAAAATGTAGTAAATACTGATCCAGAAGAATAATGCTGCCTTGATAATTTCCCGGTGTGCGCCAAAAAACATTGCTGGATGTATTTGAATTATTTATGACGAAATATAACTTATTTCATCCAATTTATATGACATTTTTCAGTTCACTAATTAAGAGAAATTATTATTAATGGCATTTAAAAATTGTTTATTTTCGACGGTCAATAAGTATAATGTTTATAATACCTACGCATAAAGTTATTTTCCGAAGAATGAAGCGTAGATATTTTTTGCGAGCACGGGTCAACAAAACGTTATCAACCAACCAAAGCAAAATATACGAAAAATTAATTCATAACAGATAAGGTTTATATGGAAACAAAACAAACGACTCACTAACTTGTATAGATCTAATAAAAAAAAATGCTGACCAAACTTTGGGTGAACCTGCCAATGAAGAAACTGAACAACTTTCCCCAAGAAACATCGGTCGAAATATGAAAAAAAGAATTTCTCCTCCCATACAAAATGCTTCGAGTCCCTAACACCATTTTGTATGGGAGGGCCAATTTTTTTTCATATAGTTCCTTGGGGAAAAATGAACAGTTTCATGGGTAGGTTCACAGATTAGTTGGGTCAGCTAATCTTCTTACTCCCTATGTAGATAAAGACTTTCTGGTTAGGTATACCTTATTTGTACTATTTATCTAATAATCACATCATTTAATCCGTACTGCGAACAATTTTACCCATCACAATGTTATAAAATAAAGGTAATATTATAATTATAAGTATAGTTTCGTCAAAACGTTAACATAATAACATAAACAAAAACAATGAATTGTAAATTTAATTATCCCATGGAAATATGCCGTTGTTTATCAACACTCGATTAGCATATAGATTCTACCTAAACGTAAATATTCATTCATAACACCACATGATTTACATACCTAAATTAAAGCAACACCTCTATATTATAATTATTTTCTTTGCTATGGGTATGGAAAGTTGCCCAAAACGTAGAAGTCTTCACCCCTCGCCTAAAATCAAACTGTCTATGGAAGGCCTATTTCTGACGCTAAGCGGAAGAGTTTGCACTTCTGCGTTCCGGTCTGAAAGACATGGAAACAAGCGAAATTTCTCGCAGTGAAAATTCATCATTATGATGATATAGCAACATCGTGAAATGGTTTAGTTTATTCAGTAAACGACACCCCCAAAATATTTGCATATATTAATTTCTATTATTTTAAGCAAGCAACATCGTGTAAGTACATTCTCGCCGCCACTTACCATGGGATGGGAAATGATTTCCAATTCAATATGAAAAGAGTTTTCTGTGGAAAAGAACCATCAACTTGTTAGCCGTTCATATCACGTGAACATTAATATTCCCGGCGTGCTTGTCATTAAGGTGATTCACTTCACATGAGTGTAAAATTCCCGTTTCATACGGCAACACTTGAGGGATCATTTATAAGAGCACGTTTCAAAGACGTGATGTGTTGGGGATTTCGTGTATTTGATGTTTGGCTTTCGTCAAGAGATCAGTTTTGATGTTTTCATCGCAGGTATATTCAATTTCAGATCAGGTGCCAAATGTGTGGTCGTCCTTGGTACCATTTTTAACCAATTAATAGAATTATTTTCTGCTTTATCAGTGTACCTATGTGTGTACAAATTATAGAACCACAAGTAGTATGTATGTATACTTCCGAAGTACCTATACGAGCTATTAATATTTATATTTTCCTTATTGCGTCATTAATGTTACTTGGGGAAAGTTGTTTATTTTAAGTGTCATAATCTGTAGTATCGGTGACTAGTAAAATGTCACTCTACATTAAGATAATTGTATGTTCGGTAAACAGGGTCATGCTCCATTCAAAGATTTCATTATCAGGTGTCAATTAAAGGGTAGTCCTATACAAATAGGCACTATGCATGTGTATAAATTATGTAACCAGTGTTTGAACTATACCTTGTGTTGCATCAGATTGTTCCGTGAGACTGATACCATTGTACAGGGTTAAAAAGTACTGCGTAACTTTAAGCCACATATTCTTCTAATTGACAAACAAATTTCCGCAAGCATAATTAGGTCAAAACATTATTTTGCCTCCCCATACAAAATCGTACTTTAAGCATTTTTCAAACTTGTTTTAGATTAGTCATATAAGAATGACATAATGTCATAACAACAAATATAATATCATCATTAAGTGCGATATCCCATAATAAGAGAAGTGGGGAAATAGATACGATGATATTTATTTTTGTAACTATCTGTAAGTACTGCGACAGGTGCACTTTATAAAACTAGTACGTACAGGGCTTTTCATATTTTCAATTAGGTCTGGGTAGATGTTTGTTTAGGTGTTTTTCCCTTGACCAATCTAGTTTATTAGATTTTTTTAAATTTTAAGGAGTAGATAGAACGCATTTTTCAAATATTAGTTATTACTAATATATTTTATAACTTTCACGGCATTTCAGCGCGGCCACTGGTGACTGCAAAACTGGCATCTTCTAGGCACAGTGGATTACCTAGCTTCGCTATCCAAATGGGGAATGCTGCCAGCGTACGGGGCACCATGCCTCAGGGACGCGCCCGGGAGGCCTCTTATTATTTTAAGTTAGCTCTATGCCTATGTTTTGTATTGTTATTGTTGTTTTGTATTGTAAAATAAAAACTTTTCTTTTATACCTCATATTGTTCTCACTCGGTTTTTGGCACAGGTCTTCCGAAGAATTTATAATATTAGACGTATAAGTATAGATTTATTGATTGTTTGAAAAGTGTCTAAAGAATATCAGATCGTTAATAAAACAATTAAAGTAACATTTCAGTATTTTTTGTAAGTGAGGTGTCAATTAAAAATAATTGGCGAAATTGATGAAACGGATCAACTGACTGGTTTCCTGTTTTAATGGAGACAGATGAATTGGCACGGCTCGTTTAAATAAACCTTCTGCTTTACTAAATTGCTTTTTAAAACAGTTTAATGAAATAGTTGGTTCAGTATTTGTATTTCGTAATACATTCGGCAGATTTTTAGAGTTAGCTGATGTGATTCTACTTATTCATTGTGAAACCTTCTTTCTGATTCGCGGTGTCACCCGCAGCTAAATTAGTTTTTTTTTTTAACAAATAATGCTCTGAGTTTTTTTCTTATCTTACATTACATAGCTTTTCTTCCCAGGCGTAAAATCCAGAAGAAGGACCTTAGAGAGTTTCAGGGTATTGCATTTCGGCGATGGGCAGACAACTCATCACAACAGGAAATACAAAAATTACCGAATAGAAACTCGAACCAAAATACCGAAAGAAATCTATGCACCTACTAAACTACCTGCTTATTAATTCACACCTATAATTAGAAATATTACTTTACAATAAGTTGCGATAACAATGTTTTTATATTTTTTTGCTAAGTCGGGCCTTTATCAATAGATGTTATTTTAGTTGTTGCGTACCTATCTACTAATACGCGATAAAATAGCATGTAATATTTTACGATTATTACTAACCAAACAATACGACGTGATTAACTTTGGACCCGGCGATATAAAGTACAGAAGAATTATCTCTGAAACTAGATGATACCGGCTCCGTAAATACGATAAAAATATATTGACTGAAACGGATGCTCCCTTCATGGCGTACCATTACAGTCTGTAAAGGGTTTGATATTTTATTTAACGCATATAATACTAATAATAATTACACAGCTTTAAAAAAAACACCCACCTTCATCCTACCTCTATCACACGCATGTTTTACACGACACTGAAAATTAATTATATTTTGTACACTAATTTATGTCCATAAATTGTATTGAAATTGTTCGTTCTGGAAATATCATAATATTATAATTTTACATAACGGAAAAATTTATTTCATTTAGTTATCATTTCTCCTTAGAAATGGAAATTATCTAAAAATTCTCTGCCAATCACAAATTAAAAAGCAGGCAAGCCATAAAACTTGTTTCAATTAAATAAACTAAGTAATTGAATATACAGTTTTTTTATTTGTAGATGGATAAGTAGATCACAGCGAAATTACTTTTAATTCGCAAAATTTTGCTGAAGTTTGGCTAGTTTTTTCTTTTTCTACATTCTGAAAATGTCAATTAAAAAAAAAAAACTCAATGCATACTATCCATAAAAAACGTCATCATAGTGCAAATAAAGATTGTGATTAACTAGCAGATAAATAAAATGATAGTGTTCTAGTTTCATCCTGATCACAGAACTTTGCTAAACACGCGCAGGTAGTACGTGATAGGTGGGATAAGAAACAGATTATTTGATGAAATAAATTACTGTAATAATTCTATATTGTATTGTTTTATTTACTTTCTTTGTGTTGCTTCAACACGAGTAACAAAAGATTAAGTAAATGTAAATGTTAGCAACATTCCGCAAGGGTGACCGCATCAATCTTT